>OX457044.1:31056742-31337616 GCA_949752735.1 Lumbricus terrestris | reverse complement strand
AATTCTCTATCATATCTATCTGGTCAACTGAAGCATATTCATAAGGAAGGACGCCATCATGTACCTAGATATCCTAGATAATCACACACATGCACACACACACACACACACCACCACACACACAACACACACACACACACACACACACACGCACACACACACGCACACACACACACACATCTGCACACACACACACACGCACACGAGGACACACACACACACACAAAGACACACACGTGTATATATACATATATAGCGCCTTTATAAGACCATGGCACGCGAATGCCCTGAAACAGGACCATATTATAAAAGGTATACGCCTATTGAAGGAAAAGTAAGAGATGAGAATCAACGTCTCAATATCTGAGCAGAATTATGAATGACGACAGCTGACTAATAAGACACAGGAGAAAAAGGTGACATGACACATGTTACGTGTGTCATACCTGGGACTATATATCGATGGGGAAAAGCAATCGCAACCTGACAGCCAATCAGAAATCGTCTTGTCTGATGCGCCATGGGTGATGTAATAATTGTAGTCGTCTATATCCGGGTATACATACAGACAGTATATTCAGCAGTTTTCTTTATTAAATTTAATTCGTTTTCGCTACGGCAGAAGTCAACAAAACAAACGGGACTGGTCGAGTTATCCTGTAGAAAAGTCTCGGATGTACCCACAGACATAATCTAGGACCAGTGGCATAGCCAGGAATTTATTATGGGGGTGGGTTATTTTTTGGCCTGGTCGGATGCCCTTCCTGACACCAACCCAACAGTATTACAGTAAATAAAAAGGGAACAAAGGGAATAAAGTAAGAAAACAATTGTTGCTACAAACAATTGTTTTGTTTTTCTTATTTAAGTGGATAAACAACATTTTAAAAACTTTTCCCTAAGCCAATTGGGGGTTTTAACCCCCCGAACCCCCCTTTATCTACGCCACTGTCTAGGCCAATGACCCAATTGTCATCCGTCTCATATCCTGTCAGTAATCATGCATGTACACCTGTAGGGCGTAGGCAGTGCTTAAAGTGTAACAAAGAAGTGCCTGGACGCCCCTTGCTTCCAGGCTGTGCTGGCCAAATGAGTGGCAGGAAGCATAGAGATTTTAAAATAAGTGCCAGGACGCCGTCCATGACCGTCCTGCCACACTTAAAGCCCTGCCTGTATAGGCTACGGATGTCTTGATGAGAACAAAGGCAAGATGGTATGCTGCACAGATGTATTCGATGAGGGAAAAGATAATCAAGGCAAGATGTTAAGTGCTCCTGAATAGATGCAGATGAATCTGATGAGTGAACATGAGAATAAAGGTAAGATGATGTGCATGTACAGTGTACATTGTACACTGTACCTGTATAGATGTATTTGATGAGGGAAGCCAGTGCATCTGGTCGACGTCCTTCATGAGGATCTCTTCCTGAGTTGCCTCGCGAACGTTGCTCGTGAACATCGCAAAGAAGTAATCCGATGCAGCGCTGAGCACGACGCGGTGAGCGGGGATCTTGCGAGCACCAACCACGAGCACGACGTCACACAACTAACACCACACAAACACAAGCACAAACGCCGTAAGCATAATAATACACAGAATTGGTCGAGGTGAAACTTGTTGTGCGTATGCATAAAGTTTATTTTACCAGATACTTGTAACATAACTATTCAACCATCTTAAAGATCTGTATTTAACAAGGGTCAAAATTGAACAGCATCATGCCAATCTCTCAACACAATGAACAACCCATCATTGTTTACATTTAAACAATCATTGCAAAATGTAATACATACGTCTTACTGCCATAACACTTCCCACATGTCCCAAAGAAAACTAATCTATTACATTTGCTATATACTTACAAATGCCTAAACTGGAGAGCAGCTAGATTGCTTTAGAGAAATGGCAGATGGTAATGCTGCCTATAGGCTTCAAGCAGCGATTGCGAGCAAGCTGCATGCTCACCACTTAACCTTCGTATGCAATCCTTAGCCACACAGCACTGCAAGGATAGCTGGGCTTTAGAGGAATGTACCGTTTACTCAGTGAAAGAGTGATAAACCGTATCATAAAGCCGTCCAATTCTTTGGCGCAATATCTGCTGAAGGCTCAGATAGTCTCATATCTCATTGTGGACCAGTACACTCATAAATTAAACGTCATTGTAAGTGGAAAAGAATGTCTAAACAGCTGCAACTTTTTAAGTATAATGCAAATACATTAGCGCAACATTTTCAGGTATTGTTCTATAGAAATCTTTCCTCTATAAATCCTATCATTTTCATAGGAAAATCTCAATTGGTTGTGGCGAAGTTACATTTTCCCGGAAGAAAATCTTTTTAATGAGCCACCCTGTATATTCGGAAAGACCACGGATGGTATACACGAGGGGCAGACCCCGTGGTGGCGGTGCGAATCTTACGTGTCTCTTGGCAAAGTAGAGCTCCAGCTTATGCATCATGTGATCCGAGTGATTGGCACATCGAAACGACTCCTCCGTGACGTCATCGTAGATGGCGCTACGGTACGAGCTCTGCACGAGATACCTGGAACAGACGGAAACAGATAAACCATGACGAACAGGCGGAAGCATGGGAACAAATAATCGAGTGGAAAAAACTGGGTAACACAGTACCAGTACAGAGAATCAACGCCACTTGAGCATTACCGTATATATAATCCGGTATATGTAAGAAGTTCGGAAGGGGGAAGGCAGAAAAGATGAATAGGCAGATACACTCACCTACCGTCATAATTATCAACTATGAACAACAAAGACGACTTCCTAGAAATCCATGGAAACCTAATCAAGAATAGTCTGCCACGAAGCTCAAAATTAATTTCCGGAAACAAACTAAAAAACTATTCTAACTTAATCTTAAGTTATCAGATGACTATTAAATTGTATACAAAACGGCTAAAATTAATGGCGTCTTAGAGTGGACTCGTCTACGGACCCCTCTGCCTTCCCATGGCGAATCTTACTGTGCAGGTAGTCAAGCCCATTGTTTCATTAGACGCAGCAGTAGCCTAGATCAGGGGTTCTCAACCGGTGTGTCGCGACACACTGGTGTGTCGCGACTTGACCGGCGGTGTGTCGCGTAAAAGTGGTGTGTCGCTGGTGTGTCGCGAAGAATTGGTGTGTCGCGAATTAATAATAATGATAATAAAAATTATCTTCGTTTCTTTTCGAAACTGACACATCGCAGTAGGTCTATGATTACATGAAATAATCCTAAATAACATCTGTCTACTAAATTATCACAGCATACGTCCGTTGTTCTTGCATTATACACTGACTTACTTTACCTACAGGTAATTTAGAAGTTTAACGGATGACTGCAATGAGAATTTGTTGCGCTCTATTATTTTATCTATCTATTCTACCGCGGTCTGGGGTAGTTATGACGTTTATGTTCAACGGATATGACATTGGACCTATGCAAATAGGCTACGTTTGCGATCGCACCTGTTAGAAAACTTTTACCCGTTAACCTAGGTAGCCTAGGTTAACGGGTAAAAGTTTTCTAACAGTCAGCAATCGAAATGGAAAAATTTATGGGTGAAAACGTAAATTTAGCCATCCTCTTCAGATGCTGATATTAAGAAGACAAGGTGGATGTTGAACCCATTCCTCAGAGAAAACATCAATGGAGCAGAATTGAACAACAAAGAACAGGAAATACTTATTGAGCTGCAATGTGATTCCAGAATGAAGGACATGTATTTATCAATTATCAAGAACTCAGTTCTGGGCCAAGACGTACAAAGAAGAGCATTACAAATCACTTGCAAGCAAAGCTATCAAGGAACTGGTTTCCTTTCATAGCTCCTACTTATCTGAAAAGGATTTTTTCCCAGATGATCCTCATAAAGAACAAGAATCGGAACAAACTTGTCGGAGGTGCCCTCTCAACCTGCTTACGAATTGCACTTACAGAAACTGTGGAACCGCGTTTTAATATGATCCAAAGAACAATTCAAGAACAAAGATTCCATTAACTGTTAGGACTACAAGGTCTTAGTAATTAGGTGACTAAATTGACGTCGAGTTGTAGAAACGACTAAGCTTGTAGATTGGGATCAGAAGAATAATTTAGAATTTTGGTATCATAAAAATTGGGAAAAAATTCAATATAATTATTTTCATTTATTAAAAATGTCAGCAGTTTAGCATTTTAGAAAGATAAATAAGTTTGAGAGCAAATTTGAAATAAATAGACATGTTTAACTTCGACACTTTTTATATTTTTACGACCTTTACATATGACGATTGAATGGTGTGTCGCCAAATTTGATAGCAAGTTTAAGTGTGTCACGGGACGAAAAAGGTTGAGAACCCCTGGCCTAGATGAACTGATCCGCTGAAACTTGGACCAAACAGACCACCAAGACTGCCCATCAATATCATATACGACCACATAAAGAGAACTTCGCACACACATCTACAGGCCAAAGCACAAGCACAAGCACAAGCACACACACACACATACATGCATGACCCATATACCTAGGTATGTATAAAGTGCTGTATGGTTGGCTGGTCCTGTTCTACTTTTCAATCTCGTTTTGCTCCGTCATGGAAGCCGTTGTTACCTATAAACACACCTCGGGCAACCAGCTAGTTATCCTACCTTAGCGGAAAATTAGGTATCAGCAGAGTCTGTCAGATCTTATCTCTGACAGAAACCAGAAGCCTAGAGGATGAAGAGAGAGAGAAAGAGAGAGAGAGAGAGAGAGAGAGAGAGAGAGAGAGAGAGAGAGAGAGAGAGAGAGAGAGAGAGAGAGAGAGAGACGCGCGCACACATACACACAGACAGACAGAGACAGAGAGGTACAGAGAAAGAGATACAGAGAAACAGAGAGACAGAGTCAGACAGACAGAGAGAGGCAGGGAATGGAGAGCAGCCTGGATGTGTCCAGTGGTTCGAATTACATGCAGCAAAGGAAGGAGATCAGATTTCACTGCAACACTGATACTGTAGCGAGGCAGAAGTAAACAGGGCAAGATAATATCACACCCGAATAACGAGGAAGCCTTTGAAACTAATATGCCTTATCAACTGGCAGACTGACTGAGACAGACAGACTGAGACAAACAGACCGACGGACAGACAGAAAGACGGACAGATCTAGGCAGACTAGACGCAGACAGACAGAACAACTAACAACCAAGTGCATGGGAGGAAATAGATAAAGAGATGCTTATCAAAACATAAATTATTATTTTCTTGAGGAAGGAGACAACTTTATGTTGGGAAAGTTGGAGTCCGTTGTTAGACGTATTAGGTGCTGAATGCTCATCCATAATATTTTTCCTCTGTCGCCTCTGCTTCCTTTACAGCAGTAAGCTTACATCATCCTGTCATGTGTACGGATTCTACTAACTACAGAAATCATCCCATAAGCGACACTCAAAGGTAGCTTTTACCGGTTAACAGACTAAGCGTTCACACACATATAAATAGACATCTGTGTGTGCGTGTGTGTGTGTGCGTGTGACACTGCGTGCGTGTGTGTGTCTGTGTGTGTACTCTCACTCCATATTGAATGACATTAACTTCCATAGCTGAAGTAGTAATTAACATCGTTGCTCGGATTTAGTTTGATACCAATTAAGGCTCATTTTGGTTTAAGTAAGTAAGTAAGTAGCCTTTATTTGCATATGACAAGCGCACACGCATTACATGTCAAAAATGTAAAATAAATAAAACACATTTTTAAAACACAATTTATAGTCAAGGTTCATCTGCTTCACCATGATAGAATTATCTTGATCGAAGAAGCATCCGATTGGATATTGATATCAATTCTCTCCTTTTACTCAAATTCACTTTGATGCTAATAATTACTTAGGTGGCCGTATACCCTGCAGGACTTTTATCACTTCTAAGTCCATTTTTGCTGATAATGATGGAAAATGTTATGCTGTTTCTGTGTAATCTATCAAGATGTGTAAACCTGTCATGTATACTTTGGTTGCAGAATAAAAGAAATTGATTGATTGAATGATTGATTGATTCATTCATTCATTCATTGAGTGAGTGGCCTCATTAAAGGAATTTACTGGTTGTCTGAATCAAAATTTTCCGTCCTCTCTGTCTCTGCCACGTCACAGCGTCTTCTTAGATTCTCTGACAGCCTGACTTCCTGTTCTATGTGTTCTAGGATCCAGATCCTTCTTTTCTACGCTCTGCAATATTCCGTGGTGACATCTCTCTACCTATTTCTCTCACCTTAAAACCTTCCTCTTCTCTCAGGGTACATTGAAGTCATGGGCGCACTTCTGAAAGACGTATTCTGCGAGAAGCGCTTTATAAATGATCAGGCACATTGCAATACAATACAATACGAAGATATAGTATTGATTGAAATGAGAAAAATTACCTGAACCTTTTCCCCAAACCCCCTCAAACAATTGCATTCAATTACAATCCTATAATGACATTCCTGAGGTCTGGGTCCAAATCCATGACCAACTTGTACGCATAGCCCTATACATAAGCCACGTACGCACAGGCCTACATGATTACCTGGAAATCAATACTTGTTAGCAGTGGATGTATGATGGCATAGGTGTGTCTATACATCAAAACATACATTTTAGTTACCGTATATAAATATATATAATATTTATATAATATAATATTTATTGTATTGTATATAATTATACATGGCATGCAGCTGTTAATGTAAACATAGCAACGTGAGATATATAGCAACAGGTCAAATGATTGGCTATTTCTGGCTGGCATTGGTTCTTATAAGCCGCGCAGAACACATTCAACCGAAGCAGCGGCGTTCATAGGAATCAACACCAGCAGATGCAACGGTATTAACGGTGGCAGAATAAGCAGTGGCAACAGCAGCACACGGCTGAACTGGGTCAGCTATAGATAGGCTTAAATGTAGGTCACACTTCTTCGCCAAGTGCATATATATATATATATATATATATATATATATAATTATATATATGCTTACACTTTGGATATATCTTGACCAGATATGAGAACATTCAACAGGAACTGACTGTATTTATGGGGCCACGGGTGAATAATATATAATTAATGGCTCACCCCACTGCTGTGGTTCGGAGTAACCTACATCACTTCCCCCTTCTAGTTTACCCGCATGATTAGTCCATGCCATCGCTGCACCAACACTCGTCATGTTCCTCCAAGTTAAATTAAGGAATGACTATTTCCACTTGGGAGATTACGCTTTTAGGTTCTTTCTTGGAATGATTCTGCCTCTTCCGAGATAGCTCGATGGCAACACCCTATATACCAGAGGATGACCTTTCCTAACAATAGGGTTGGATAGTTTATACCTGCAGCCATCACTCCCCTTTTCTGTGTCTTTCTTTACTACAGTACTGTCGTTCTTTTTACCACCATTTTCCATTTTGTGACTATTACCTACTATTGCATCAGTTTTCATGATTTTCAGAAACAAGAAAGTCGTTTATCAACCCTATAAACATACAAATATTGGACAACGCTTCTTCACACCATTAAGCCCCTCTCAATTGCTTCATTTCCGTGGGGACGACATGCTTAACTCTATAATATGTAAATATATTAAGCTAGGCTGCGTCCCATTTGGAGAGCCAATTGCTCCCCAAACTGTACCAACGTACCCCCAATGCCATTGCCAAAATTAATTATAGGTGTGCCCAACGTCATGATACTCGACAGTCGTGTAACATTATGTGTGTAACTGTGTGTGCTTACTATATGGAAATAATAATGTTGAATTTGAATGGGAATTTTTCACGTAGTGACGTAACAGAACTTATAGGAAGCTCTCTTGTGCATACTTTGTGTTTGGAAGTTGAATACACCACAAGAAGTTAGCAATTCGATTGTCATCGTGACATATAATATATATATAATTCAACATCAGTCAAAGTCCGAGTCTTTAATTCGCTGGACTTTTCTCTGAAGAAGAACTGTGCAGACGGTCTGAATATGAAGACATATATACAGAGTCGCGGCAGCTGAGCGCAGATGAAAAGCGAGCATATATATATATATATATATATATAATATTTATATATAATGTGTATATATGTATGCATGGACATCCATTGCACTATAATACGACCACCGGTCACTTACTCAACCGCACTGGACATGTATTGTGACCGATGGCGAGTAACCACCCCATCAATCAATCAATCAATGGATCTCCATCCCTTTCGTTAGAGCTGTGCCACAATTACTTCTCGTGCAGTTATTTCCACTGTGCGGGGCTTCTAGGAGCAAGCACCTGCCACTAGACATGCCACTAGACAACGTGCGCATAGGACTCCACGTAAAGGAAGTGATTCATTAGGTCGGGGTCCATCCATTCCCTCTCTCAATCTCACCATCGCTCCCGTGACCCCCCCCCCCCCCACCGACGCCTAATCCATCCCCCCACCTCTCCATCCATCCATCCATCCATGCCTCACTTCCAACCTCCCTTCCCCAAAGAAAAGCGGATGACTGATTCTTTTAGTTAGATATGCTACGATCCAGTGTATACAGTCCTTGCTTGCTCCAGTCTCGGCTTCTCTCCTCTCTACTTCAGATGCGGCGGCTGATAAGGAAATTCCAGTCCAGCGGGAGTTCATAGGAAAGGTCAGCTTTCAGCAACGGAACACATTATTTCTTAGATAAAACTAATATTTCCTTCATAATAGCAACAACGATAGCAATAATAGCTGTAGTAGTATACATAGCAGCAGCAGCAGCAGCAGCAGTAGCAGCAGCAGTAGCAGTAGCAGTAGCAGCAGCAGTAGCAGCAGTAGCAGTAGCAGTAGCAGCCTGAGTAGCAGTAGCAGTAGTAGTAGTAGACGACGCATGTGCGCATGTATGAATGTGCGCATGTATGTATACGTATGTACGTATGTACGTATGTACGTGTAATGCACGTGCGCCTATCAATAGCAAATAAAGTCATTTGCTTCACTCGCTTAAATAAGAGAAAAAAATCTCGGCTTCGAAAGTCTACAAAATAGGACGCACACGATTGTAATGTTCTTCCTGCGATGACTCAATACATATTCCCACGCCCTGGCATCCTCTTCCTCTTCCCTCCACCCCTCCTCCACCTCCCCTTCCTCTCACAAAGCCAGCCGGAAGAAATCGAATCCTCCGAGTCCTTCTCCTTTGCTTCCTTCTCCTCCTTCTCCTCTTTCTCTGTCTTATCGCGCAGTGGGATGCGTGACCTCAGCGAGAGAGAGGGGGATACATTATGGGGGGTGGTGGTGGTGGGCTGGATTCTTTCCCTCATCGTCGTCGTTAGAGGGACAGGTAACCCGAGAGGAGGAGGAGGAAGAGGTGGAGGAAAAGAAGGAGGAGGAGTGATAAAGGAATTGCCAAAAGTCATTCATCAGATCCTTCTCTCCTCCATCTCTCCTCCATCCCTCTACCCATTAAACAGTCCGACGCCGGTCTGCCGACAGGATGTGTGTCCATTAGAAAGGGAAAGGAGGGAGGCCTGCCAGGCAGCGGGTGGGGGATGGGTGCAAGAGGATACACCCCTTTAGCCAATGGTTACCGTGCCACCTTTCCCCGATCAACCTTTCATTCGCCTTCATGAGCATAATCAATCCGAGACGCAGACAGACATATCGATACGCAGACAACCAGACAGATGCACACAGACAACCAGACAGATGCACCCAGACAACCAGACAGATGCACACAGACAACCAGACAGATGCACACAGACAACCAGAAAGATGCACACAGACAACCAGACAGATGCACCCAGACAACCAGACAGATGCACACAGACAACTGGACTGACTCCAGCGGACATGTTGTATTTGTAAAGGGAACAGCTGGCAGGCAGGCTGGCGTGTGGACCTTCTCGTAAAGTTGGTTGGCTGTGACCTATATCTAATCGCTCTTTCGAGGTCACTATACTGCAGCTGCAGTTGGTCGTAATCTAGATAATATCTGCGCTCTGCTTCCGTGGAGAGAACCGCTTCTTCTGTCGGTGATCGGAGAGCATAAATAAACCACGGAGGAGTCTAAGACGATGACGACGTCGACGAGAAGCTCTCTGTTGAAAGACTAAGGAGCGGCGTTCAGCAGCTGCTCTCATATATCCAGATATCCAGGCTGCAGACAACATCAGAACCAGATTACAGCTATGCTCCAAGAATGCTGCTAAGATTCAAAGGCACCAAGGTCACAAAGGTCACCCGAAGGACGGTCTGGTTCCAATTTCTGACAGCTGCTACAGTCGACACCGTCGTTCGGCGAAAATGCTCTCAAACATTATTGTTCTTTGTGTTAATAGACTGCGCTGTTGACACGTTGTCGTAACGCAGATGAATATACTGAACTCTGCCTCTGCAGTCACAGTGACAGCAAGTTCAGTTGATAAATAATACAGACAGAAGTCTCTCTGGATGGATGCCAGTAAATAAATAAAGCTCCATATACACAGATAAGTCAAAGTCCATCGACTGTCGAATGGGTGGGATATTATTGAAAACAAACAAATGATCCTGCGGTATACGGTATTCCAGAAACACGTATATAATATACCCTGGTTTTAAAAAGCGGAATAAAAATAATAACAGCGCCTCTGCTGTCGGTGATTAATGCGATACCTCCGTCTTACTCTGCTTTCATTCCCTCCCCTGCCCCACCCCATCCCTACATCCTCCTCATCGTCTTCTCCCGCTACCCCTTCCTCCTCTGCCCTCTCCTCTTTATCCTTCTCCAGTTATTCCTCATGTACACCCTATTCCCCTTTCTCTTCCATCTCCTCGTCTTCTATACATGTAGCTCATTCTTCTTCGTCCTTCTGTTTTCTTCTTGCTCCTACTCTTCTTCTCCTCTCCTCCTCTTCATCCTGATCCTGTTCATCCTCCTGTACCTCCTAATGCACATCCCCTACTCTTCCTCCTCCCTTTTTTCTTGCTTCTTCTCAGTCCTTAACCTCCTTGCTCCTTCTCCTCCTCTCCTCCTCTTCATCCTCCTCCTATTCCTCCTCCTGTTCCTCCTACTCCACCCTCCTTCCTCTTCTTCTTCGTCTTCTTCGTCCTTCTTTTCCTTCTTCCTGTTCCTCTTCATCCTTCTCCTTTCGCGGCCAGAAATCTTCTCGGCTTGACGCTCACGTTTAGACAAAGCATTCTATTTATTCCTCCGTCTTTTCCCAGACATATCCGTTGAAAAGTCTTCCTAAACCTTTGGCATAAATTTAACGACCGAACAAATCAAGACTGAAAAGCAGCGAAGACGAAGACGATGGAGAGGAAGGAATGAGACAGACACGCACACAGACAAGCACACAGACAAGCAGACAGACAGACACACACGCAGACAGACACGCAGACAGACAGACGGAGAGAGACAGGGAAGCATTTAGCAGATGCTGGAGAATATATAATCGTTCAATTTGAATTGCATTACCAACCAACTGAAAGCTTCTTCCATCACCACATCAATCCTCCAGCCAGCCAGATGCTATCCGTTTCCATCTGATCTGCTTTTTCCACCACTACCTCCTCCTCCTCCACCACCACCACGACCACCACAACTATCACCACCACCGCCACAACCACGACCATCACCACCGCGACCACCACCGCCCCCACAACCACCACAACCACCACCACCTCCATCATTTCCACCACCACCACCACCGCCACCATTACCACTTCCAACCAACCAACCTGCAAGACACCCATCCAACAAAAAAACAAGCCGAAGCCAACCAAACCAGACCAGCCAATCAAACGGGACAACAAAATGTTTGTCCAATACGTTGGTCGTTTTTAAATAATATTCTCAACCATGTATTAAACCATAATTATGGCAACATATAAGCCCAAACATATAATCACAAACATATAATCACAAACACTTCAATCTGCGTTGCTTTCTGTCAAGTAGAAAGATTCAATGAAACAGAGATGAGATGAACGAATAATTCGAGAATAATTCCTTCATCTAAATAAGTAAGTGGCTTATCATCCATCCATCCAGTGGCATTTCAATTCTTGCCTCCAGATATAATACCCCTCGTTCCACTTCGTTGAGAAAATGTCCATTTTTATCTTTACGATTCCAGCATGCTCTGCAGCACAAACCCCTTACTAAAATTGCGCATACAATGCTTTGTTTAATCCCACAGTATATAGGCCTATACCTGTCCAGTCCAGTTCAGCTGGTCTGAGCTGGAAGTCTTGAAGGTGTGAATATACATGTTGATAATGGGCAACGCATCAAAGAGATTAAGACTATGTCTAATACTTTGACATTACATGAATGCTACTCAGAGAAGCGTGTTGAAGTCACTGATATGCATTAGGTAATGGAAAAACCACTTTTGAGAATGATCCACGGACTGTAATATGAATTATTACATAACGGTGCTACAGAGACGAGAGAGAGAGAGTGTGTGTGTGTGTGTGTAAGTGTGTGTAAGTGTGTGTAAGTGTGTAAGTGCGTGTAAGTGTGTGGATGGGTGTGTGTGTGTGTGTGTGTGAGAGAGAGAGAGAGAGAGAGAGAGAGAGAGAGAGAGAGAGAGAAAGAGAGAGAAAGAGAGAGAGAGAGACAGACAGACAGAGAGAGACAGACAGAGAAACAAAGAGAGACAGAGAGAGACAGACAGACAGAAAGAGTGAGAGAGAAAGAAAGAGAGAGCTCGTCTTTCCCAAAAAAATGCCAGAAAGACGAATGAATTCAATCCGATTTTCTGGTGAAGCAAACCATTTGCCACTCAACGCTACCGGGACCTACCGTAAGCGTCCTAACGACAGACTGTTGCTGAACTTTTCAATAAAGCCAAGACGTGGAAGCAGACATCACAAGCGAGGGACAGATAAAGACAGACAGAGATAGAAGGATAGAAAGAGAAATAGGAAGAAAGTGGCAGGTATACAGCCGCAGTAAACAATGCATCTGAAGGCAGATGAAAGTGGAACAGACCGCCAGTATATCTATTGATGGATCAGCAGCAGCAGCAGCAGCAGCAGCAGCAGCAGCAGCAGCAGCAGCAGCTATACCAGTCTCTGAAGTAGAAGCAATAAAACGTGCAGCAGAATAGTTTTGTAGCCATCATCATAAAGCTACAGTTACGGCGTCGTCGTCGTTCAACAAAGATAGGCGTTGCGGGAGGCGCCACGATAAGGCGCGTCTGCTAATGGCCTGCATCATGTATAGTTGTATATGTTGCAGGTGAGTCAGTTGTGCCGGGCAAATGCACGCTGCTCTTGAGAGAGCCGCCGCCAGTCAGACGGTCTGCTGGACGGTGTTCAGGATCTTAGCCCAGAAGAAATTATTAAGCACCACCTATAGTGCCACTTCCATTAATGTCCATTAGCCCTATATATATGTGGCGTTTCAGCCACAAGACAATGTTCGTGACGAGAAACACCGATCGGCTACCTTGTTAAACTGAGCTGGAAACAAGGCTGGAGCAACGGTTACGCTCCTAAAGCAGCCAAACCGTATATTTAGACCCAAATTAGGTAAGGCATAATTTCCCCTAGCAGAAATGCGCTACGGAAATATGCGCTATTAGAGCGCGACCGCGGCGCTATAAAGCGCGACCGTTAGTTAATGCCTGTGGAACACAGCTGGAAGCAGGCGAGAGCGGAGATGAGGCATTTATAGCCAAATCGCTATGGAACGCTCTTAGGTATTTTAGTACCCGTAGAATAATTAATTTTCTGGCCGTCCAATAATCTTAATTTAGGGCGTAGGTTACGTAGAAGTCGTTTGGGAAGCGATAGAAAGAAACCCGGTGACGATCCGACAATAAATGGATTTTTGGCGAATTATCCAAGATTTTTCGTATGCTGAAAAATCGTGCTAAAACAGCGATATTCCGGTGGAATAAAGCCTGCCACACGGTGCTTCGCTATATACGTGGAGTAATGGCGATTACTCCATGGGCAATGAGTTTCAACTCTGTTCTTCTCATTGCTCTCTACGCAGTCCTGGCACGTTGAATTGACATTGCTACGTTGGTTTGTTGGTGTCCAAACGTTTTCTGGTGAATTTGACGAGAAATATTGTATCCGGAGCGAATCCGCACCCGCGGAGGTTAAACGTTTACCTGCGGTGACGATCGAACGGCGGCCGACTGGGCATCGCCCCGCTACGACGCACCAGGGAGAGTTGGTGGTGGCTCATCCCGTCTTACTTGCAACTGTCTCCTGGCGTACAGCGCCGTGTTTTCTGACTGTTGGAGAAGTTTTACTGACTGTCATATCCAGTGGTATTGGTTTGACGAAGCCGTTGAGTGCTTGCAACGTAAAAGAAAGCAGTTTTACCGCAACTGATAGAGGCTCCGGCGTGTATAGGCCTCGGCCTCATCCGCCACGAGCCCGTCGGCATCAGACATTTCATAACGTCCTCTACGCATCGCGTACGCTGTGGGTACTGTTAGTGCACTAATCCTTGTGTACCCGGAAAGGCACGTGGTGCTCTGTGCCTTGTACGTGTGACCTAGCACTGTGATCGTTACTTCGGCGGCCCGCGTCGGTTAATCCGCACGGCCAGCCAAGGCGAGCGCGCAACCGTCGATAAGCGGTAAGGCCTCGTCTGTTAAACCTGAGTTACCTGTTGCCAAACTATATATCTTGCCGCCAGGCGAGATCGTGAGAATACGGCCTCTGGGCCCTTGCAGTATATGAGTCTCTTTCCTCTTGTGACAAATGACTTTTCCATTGGAGTGAAGCCTCGACCGAGTTAACCGCCGCGCCCGGAGAGCGCAGACTTTGACGCTTGCCGTCATCCGCCCTACGACTCCTTGTTGGTGTCCACGGGATAACTTACATATAATATAGCGTATACATTTCGACCCAGCATCTGCTGCTGAGCGACGGGTCCGGTCTCGTAGGATTCAGCCCCCTACGGACCTCGGCCACGCCAGCGAGCGCCTCGCCGCGAAGGCGGTTAATTAAAATATACGGGTTAAGGTGAAGCCCGTCAAGCTACAGAGACGCTTCGGCTCTACGGTCCGGAGAAGAATACTGGTTACCTTTCTGCCTACGATCGGAAAGCGGTGTTGGTGACTGCATTGAAAGCTTCCACACCGGCTAGCGCATTTCATTTGGACACCGTCCGCCCCGGACGTGCCGTCATCCAGTGTCGCGGGCGCTGCCCGGTCAACGAACGCCTCGTGCGCTCCGTGGATATTTCGTCATTCCAGTTTGGTCGTGAAACCTGGTGACCTCGACTGTGAATTCGGATTCAGTGGTACTTTGAAAGCAATAAACCGTGATCGTTGGTTGTTGGTTAGCTTCGGACTGCGCGTGGATTGAGGGCTCAAAGTTCGTCGCGCCTTCTCTTCCCCGCGTGGCCGACCGCCAGCGACGAGTGCTACGGGCGGCGCGCATTCTGCCTTGGCGGATCGCGTAAAACCCATTGCCGTTGACTACGTCAGTGTTGAGTGAAATACCGAAGCAGAATACTATTGAAATACAGTGGTTCCTATATCTCGCCGCCGGTGAGACCCTAACGATAAGTTGCCCGTAAGCAGCCGGGTAGAGGCAGAAACTAAGTAAGGGAGCAGCACCCTTAATTCTGTCAAGCGTAGTGTACCAGACCGAGGCCGGTCGGGGAAATCCTCGGCCGGCGCGGAATTACAGTTACCAATCGAAAACTTGGGTGAAGTACGTCCCTTCGGGAGCTGTACCGACCCCTGGCCGAAGCGACATCGACTCCAAGTCCTAGTGTCGGTCAGTGGCCTAGTGGGCCTACTCGGTGAAATTTGACTCTACAGTGGTGAAACCTGCACCAGATCGTGCGCCGCATACGATTTGCCCGTGAAAGTGTCGAGAGAACTGGTCTAGCTCGTCCCGTTCGAGAGTTAGAGCCGAATAAGTGAATTTGCCTTGAGAGTGGCGGAAGTGCGTTGCTGTTCTGTTCGCGTGCTATCCCCGCGGTCGCCCGGACGAAGTAGTTGCGCACTGAATAACTTTGTATCCTGTGGTCGGATCGTTTTGAACTAAGCGACAATCTAGTTCATCTCGACGAGTAGAAGACATCTCCTGTTAAGGGTTTGTCAGCATCTGTTACGGTTTCGACGGTATAGTCTGGAGGAGACGCCTCGCGCGTGAAAAGGACTTAACCGATTTTCTTGATCTTTCGCCTGACGCCGCGAAGGCCGACAGCGAACGTCCCGGTCTCCGAGAAACTTTGTCATCTGTCGTCCGATTCGTTCAATCTTGGTGTCCTATTGTTCGTCTCGACGAGGAGAATACTTTACCTGTGAAGAGTTAGTCAGTGACGGTTACGGCTTCAACGGTAGAAGCGCGCAAACTCGTTTTCCCCCGGCCTTCGCCTAGCGAATACAGGCCAGCGACGCAAGACCGAGCGACCGCGAGAGAGGTCGAAGTTTACCGGATAACTTTGTCGTCCCTGGTTCGATTTATACAATCTTGGTGTCAGATTGTCCGTCTCGCTGAGACGAGTACCTTGTCTGTTGAGAGTTAACGTGTGTCGGTAATAGTGTCTGAGGCAGAGGTTCGCAAAGGTTCCCCGTACTTTACGCGAGATCGGCTGTCTCGGACGACGCGACGGTGTGTTAGCGTACGATAAGGCGGCGACGCATCAACGGTCGTTCGCCCCGTACAGGTCTGTGTTGGAGACCCGCGACTCCATACGTTCGCGATTGTATGATAGTGTAAACTTGGCTCTTTCGAATTTCTTTACTTTCACCTACTGGTCTTTGCGTCGACCGAGTAGCAGGGTCGTGAGTGTTCGCTTAGCCATACCGGCTGTATTTGTACGTGTTGGTTGAAGTCCACGGTAGACCGGGCCATCCACCGGTCGAGAGAGTGTATCTTTGGTGCCTGCGGGCCGATTGTTTCAAAGTTGGTGTCAGATTGAACGTCACGCCGAGTTCTATCTTGTATACGTGTAAGAGAGTTACCTGTTCCTTGGGAAGGGCTTCGGAAAGCGATTCATTGGCCGTCGCCCGTGTATTTCCCTTGTGTTACGTATCTTT
Organism: Lumbricus terrestris; assembly: GCA_949752735.1. Classification (NCBI taxonomy): domain Eukaryota; kingdom Metazoa; phylum Annelida; class Clitellata; order Crassiclitellata; family Lumbricidae; genus Lumbricus; species Lumbricus terrestris. The sequence goes on along the minus strand of OX457044.1, from coordinate 31,320,644 downwards.
GTCTGTTCTTGTCCGATCTGGTCGATCTTGGTGGCGTACTGCTCAGCGCACCAAGACGACCGTGACTGTAACGCCAGTGAGAGAGTATCCTTGGTGGATTAAACGGTGAAGGCTCGACAAGCTTCACTTCGCCAAAACTACGGTTTTCCCCGCCAGGTCGAGGAATTCGTAGTCGCAAAGTTAGGGTTAAACGTAGCTGCCCTAACCGCTCCCTGTAGTTTACGCAGCGTGTCCCGGTTCCATAAGTCATAAGTTAATTTAGTTAAGGAAGTTGTGTATCCCTTAGCTAATTTTTAAGCCCCCTATACGGGAGCGATGCTGGTCTGTGGGCAGTAAACGCGACTCAGAAGCGTTACGAAAGTCAGTTACCGTTGGCGCCTGTTGCGGCGAAAGAGTCGACAGTTCCTAGTACGAGTGTGCGCCTCCCCTGTGGGATAGCGCGGGACTGAGTGTGAAACAAGTACGCGAGCGCCTGGCAAGCGCCGTGGTCCCGGTTACGAGTGACTTCGCTGTTGCGCGAATTGTGAAATAGTTTCGCTTCCAGCGAACTATACGGGTGGTCTCCCTAAAGGCCTGGTACCAGAAAAACATATACAGAGAATCTTGACGGTCTTGTAGCGGACGCAAGACGATGGCTGTGGCACAGGATCGTAAAGGGTTGAATTCCCTAGAGAAGACTCGGTTCCGTCTTCTTTGGCCGGCCTCATGGCAGCGCCAGGTATTACCTGTTGGAAGTTACGGCGCGTCGGTGGCTCAGTGTAACATGGTGCGGAGGAGACCTGGTCATGCGGAGATGAAGGCGAAGGTGGCGGCCGCGAAAGGGAACTCCAAGCGAGGGTCCTCTGCCCGAAGAGTGAACCCTGTTTCGAGGATTGGCCATCCTGGAGCTCGGGACGTTACCCCCAAGGTGACCGCGGACGGGGTAGTGTCAGGATCCGACGCTTCGGAGTTGTATGCCCAGTTCCGGACCTCTTTGCTAAGACATTCTTCTCCGATGGCACAGATACGAGTGGAAGACATGATCGATGGGTCTGGTTACGAGGCAGGGCACCGTGTTGCCGACGAGCGGGCCGACGAGCGGCACATATAGACAGGCTATGCTGCCTGGTGTCGGCTTTACGTATACACATCGCTGAAGCAGGCAGTTGCCTGGAGTGGCTATACGCTTGAGATGCGCCATTCTCATAAAATTCTGTTTTATGGTATCAAAGTTTTCAATTACTATGTATAAAAGCTCTCAAGTGTTGTAATACGCCGAGCAAATTTCTGTCCAGGGTAACGGCCTCTGTTGTCATAGACCCTGGTCAAATCGGATCCTTCCTTCAATTACTATGTACGTGTAGCGTGATTAAAAACAAACAGGATTTCAAATAAGTGGGGGTTAGAGGCACCAAAATGTATACTTTGTCTAGAGCATCGGTGAGGTCATAAGGCCAGTCGTCAAGGAACCATTTTACAGAGCTCAGAAAAGCAGAACAGTTGGTTTAGTATAAAATTATAGTCATTTCTATACCTCTACAGTTACGTGTACGTACTGAGGCGTTGCTAAATGGAGGCAGGAGGAGGAGGAGGCAAGTAGCCTTCTCTTTTGCTTTTCTTATGTTTTAGGTTTTCGCCAATGACCTGTCACGCTTCGGTCATCGATGACTCACGGTAGTAGCCTCAACTTGAATTTACGTTTGGCTATATACGTCGGCCATGTATGGTCATATACATGTGTCTGCCAGTGCCAGTTCCAAGCCTAGATAAAGGAGGAGGGCGTCGCTAATGGTCTTTGTTACCACACAGTGACGTTAAACTGCAAATATACCACCACCATACATACATGCATGTAAATAATGAGTCTGAGCGTCTGCACAGCGTATACCTCTGAAATATCATACAAAAATTATTAATAGGTTAAGTTATGATGTGCGGTTATAGTTTGGCTACTCGGCCAATTGCACGTCATGATGACAGAGGCATCAGCAGCTGGCGGAGACCCTTCTGACTTTTATACTAAGCGCCGTTTAACACAATGGCAATAGTCAGGCTGTTGGTCCCTTGTGGCATTCGGCTGTCATTGTTCCAGCAATACGACGCATATAGTCATAGAGCACCATTACTCAGGAGAATTGGTCATCATTGCACCACAAACAGAGTAGTCTGCCAAGTGAAACATATTCAGAATGTTATTGCTGTGCGCCCGCTCGTGTGTTGGCGTATATATGCGTCCTACATCATGGTGAATTGGTGATAGACATAATCACTCAGCCGCATAGGATTCTTCGGGAAGATGGGAAAACCTCGGGGATGTTTTTAATCAGGCTTCCTGCTGACAGATGCTATAGTGAGTATTCTCCAACCTGTTATTACAAGTTGAATTCGACTGTCACTCAAGGAATGGGCTTCCCTGGGAACACAAAGAACTGGGACTATATATCACATCCCAGGAGTTCTACAGTCATCATTCTCCTTGCAGGCTCAATTGTCGAAAACAAACTCCATGCTGCCAAATGCATTCCCTTCTGATTAATGTTAAACTATAGTAGTAGTAGTTGCAGTTTGACCTCACTGTGTGGTAACAAAGACCATTAGCGACGCCCTCCTCCTTTATCCAGGCTTGGGACTGGCACTGGCAGAGTGCAACCAGTGGCGGAGTTATTAAACTATAGACAATTAATTACAAGTTAAACGATGCCTAGGCGGTGAGGGAGGGGGTTGGCTGCTCAGTGCATTATGTAGCAACCATTCGAGGTATGCAACCTGACATCAAACAAACTGGTCCATACTCAGCGCTCGTAAATAAGCTGGTGCCTTGCGCTTGGCTTTCAAGTTGCGCTTTAGAAATGTGGAGATAACCATTATTCTTTTTTCCAAGAATATCGTACCGATTGGCAACATCAAATAGTCAGCGTGTTTGAAGAAACTGGTTGAGCAGATTAGATCAGTCTAATCTCTTGGGGACCCGGGCTCCACCAAGAAAACAAAATGAATAACAGTATTCAAGGGCTCCTATATTAATCAAGGGCTCCTATATTCAAGCCCGGGACTGTATATAAGGGTGAAAACAGCCGTTTCGTGAAGTGGCCCACTGCAGCAGTAGCTTATAGTTCTGCAGCATCACCATACATTCGGGTGAGGCTATAAACTGAGTTTATGAACAGATAAATCTACTCCCACAAATAATCCAATGAAGCAGAATGACACTGAATTCTAACAGAGTGCAACCACATTCAGATGCACACTGAGAGTGCCTGCGCATGTGATGGCCTGAGCCAAGTAGGACTGCTACAGTGCTGGATGAATGCAAGGGCCTCTTCAAGAAAGAGAGACTTTTAACCCCGGCCAACCTCTTGCTCCAGATGTTATTTATCCAGAGCTCTATGCATTATTCTAGCACTAGAATTACACATGTCTTTTAAGTTTGAACAGATTAAATGATCATGTGAAGGCTTTTTATGAACCACTTGTGTATACGTAAAAACTGAAAAGTCCGAGATGCAGAAAATAGCTGACGAAATCTAGAACTCTATAACTCAGGCTCACTATATAGGTCAGACGCGCTAAAAAAGATACAAACGAATGTCAGATGTAGGTGAAGTGGCTGACTACAGTTAAAACGAATCAGATGGAGACATCTAGTTTTCAAAGGAGCAAAGGTGACATCTTCTTTTGTTCTCACCGTCAATCGCCTCCGTCTCAACCACTCCAAACATCCAGAATCAAGGCAACGATGTCAGATAACTCAAATAGAAGAGGGAGAATGACTTTGACTTCTTCACTGGTTGTACTCTGCTAGTGCCAGTCCCAAGCCTAGATAAAGGAGGAGGGTGTCGCTAATGGTCTTTGTTAACACGCAGTGACGTTAAACTGCAACCAGTGCTACTATTAGGCCTACGCCGCCCCTTTCTTCATGGTTTTAAATCATCAGATTTACTTGATAGGCCTACATAATGGTTAATTGTAGAATTTGACAAGGCACTTTCATCTTGCGTCTTTCTATCCACGCATAAAGTAGCACGTCCTGAACCTACCAAAAGTAACCATGTATAGGCCTATTTCTTTTTATATTATTTATGCACGCGGACGTCACCTAATTAAAAAAAATTGAGATGATTAACTATACATTTGATTGCATTTCATTTTATTACATCACATTTGATTGCATTACATTTTATTACATCACATTTGATTGCATTGCATTTGATTGCATTACATTTTATTACATTACATTTGATTGCATTGCATTTGATTGCATTACATTTTATTACATCACATTTGATTGCATTGCATTTGATTGCATTACATTTTATTACATTACATTTGATTGCATTGCATTTGATTGCATTACATTTTATTACATCACATTTGATTGCATTGCATTTGATTGCATTACATTTGATTACATCACATTTGATTGCATTACATTTTATTACATCACATTTGATTGCATTGCATTTGATTGCATTACATTTTATTACATTACATTTGATTGCATTGCATTTGATTGCATTACATTTTATTACATCACATTTGATTGCATTGCATTTGATTGCATTACATTTGATTACATCACATTTGATTGCATTACATTTTATTACATCACATTTGATTGCATTGCATTTGATTGCATTACATTTGATTACATCACATTTGATTGCATTACATTTTATTACATCACATTTGATTGCATTACATTTGATTGCATGAATCGATCAGAAAGAGTCAAACCTGATGCCGTCACCATTGCGGAGTTTCATCTTCTGTGGACTGCGGAGTGGACTGGAATTCCTCGAAGCGGACGAAGCCGCCCTTGCCCTTGCCACGCCCCCAATGACGTAGCCCTCCAGTCCGAGGGTGAAGTCCGTCGTGTGGCAGCGAGGACGCAGCGTGCAACATCCGGTCTCAAGGACGTCCGAGTCAACGCACAGAGGATGGCAAGCCACCTTAGGTCTCACCGTTCCAGTACCACCTGCCCCTACATCGAACAGACCATCGCCCGCCATTCCGTGTGGCGAGTCGAACCTCAGTCGCGGGGAGATGGTGGCCGGCGAGCAGTCTCCGCCGTTGCCTCTGGAAAACTCAAACACGTGGTTGGCATGTGCACCACTAGTCTTTGACCTCAGCGTCCCACCACCACCACCACCACCACCACCACCACATACCGATGGACCATCGGCTGAATCACGCTCACCAACCGAATGACCTCCACTCCTGAACTTCAGAAGCCCTACCGCTGAGGCCGCCGTCGTCGTCGTCGTCGTCGCATCCTCCGAAGCCTCACCGCTTCCGCTTCCACCACCACCACCTCCTCCGAGGCAGCTGGTCCTCGCCCTGAGGGTCCCGAACGAAGACCTGCTTCCTCCATCCATCGCTTGGCGGTAGCACGGAAGGTGTCTGCTCTCTTTGGCGACGAAGACACACAGCGCCTGGCAGAAGTACTCAGTCAGATACCGGTAGCCACCTCGCAGATACTCCAGGCTGCTCACGTCTTCCCTCTCGGCCGTTACGGAGGAAATGTTCAGAGTCGGCGACCACGAAGCGGAGGACCAACATGGAATGTGAGACCGACCGACCGAATGACCGAACGTTGTTGCCTGCTCCTCCTCCTGCTGACGAGTATCGTATGAATATCGACGCACGCCTAATCTCCGAAGCCAATTTCGACGTCTGCTTTCGTGAAGCCGCGTTCTGTAAATCCTCCACGGGCGCCTTTCAGATGAATCAGGCGCAACAAAGGTCCCCTGCTGCAGCAACCGTGCTATGATTTCCCGCCTTTACCGTCGTCGCTTCCTTTAACGACGACGATGCTGCCTGGAACGACCGACCGACCGACCAACCGACCGACCAACCGCCGTAAACCAACAGCTAAACACTTGCTATACGCGGGAGCGTCCGCCGAAAAACTATTATTATCCTCTGTAGGATTGTGATTCATAGAACGCCACTATAACACAAGACAGCTATTATACTGCCAATGCTTATTCCGCTCGGATGTTGGTGGTCGCCTGCTTAGGCAGTCCACGATCGAAGGCCTTGGACTGTCTGCTTCTGAAGGCGACCTTGGAACTATGGATACGGAACCAAGTGTAAGTTTGAGTGATTTAAAATACGTCGACGTGAGGTCACTTCCTGTTGGCGGGAACCACAAGGTCTGTCGTCTGCTTCTAAAACATGCAACGCAGTCAATCGAATCGGTCATGCATGGATGCGGAACGACAAGCCGTCTAACAGAACTCGGGCATCTACTAAGATGGGTTTAACAGAACCGATTAACGAAGGCAGTTGTTTCGTTAAACTATTATAGCGCGAGTTCAGCAGTTGGTGGTAATCGTAATTGTAAACTCGGAAATTCTATACAGCAGTGGCGGAAACCAGCCTATTCGAAGGAGCTTGATAAAAACAAAATCGATAGGCAGAGGGTCAAGATCCGAAGAACAGGCAGTTCCCAGTCTCTGTTAAACAATGCGTGGTTAGAGTTAGGACTGGCATTAAGTGGGGGACACGGTGCTGGCCGAATTGAGTGCAACGATAACAGACACACAGACAGAAGGTCGGGCGAACAAGGAGCAGTAAACGCAGAAGTACAGAGACAAGGCCTCAAAGACACTAAAAGATTTAAAGACAGACGAAGTCAAAGACAGAAACAAAGCGAGACAGTGACAAAAGTCGGACAGAAATACAGACATAGGCCACAGAAGAACAAACACAAACGGATTGCGACAGACAAAAATGCTGCTTTGGAAACGTACCTCGGGTCAATCAGTTATTCTCCTCTCGCCTCTGCCTGCCTCTACACACCTAACTACAGTCGGTCGTATTAGCAGACCCATGCATATCTGCGTCCAGTGGTTGTAGGAACTTTTATACACATTGTACCTCCAAACCATCATCAACCACAGGAGCCGCGAGTGAGGCTGTCGGTGGGTGGGTGGGTTGGTGTGTGGTTAGGTCACTAGCACCTTAGGCTGAGTAGCCTGGTCGAGCCTCTCAGCCGCCGGTAGCCACAGCAACCGTAGCCAACACCAGACCGTCAGGCGCTCCTCAGCTGCCGGCGGCCGGGTTGGGCATCGGCGGCCAGGCGCTCCTGCCACCCCGCACGGCCCGGTGAGCAATGCGATGGGCGGCCGCGGCAGCTGCGGCATGATTGCCCGACCAAGGGACGGACGGACGGACGAAGGGGCGGACGGACTGAGGGAGGGAGGAACTGGCGGACGGACGGACGGAGGGGCGGACTGAGGGAGGGGCGGACAAACGAATGGACGGACGCCAGAGCAAGGAGAGCATTCTAATCAGACGACGGCGATGGATTACGTGGCTGGGCCTCAGCATCACACACGGGCACCTGCCAATCACCTTTATGGCTGTCGGTCTGTGTGTGTGTCTGCGTGTCTGTGTGTGTCTGTGTGTGTGTGTCTGCGTGTGTTTGTTTGTGTGTGTCTGTGTGTCTGTGTGTGTGTGTGTCTGTCTGTCTGTCTGTCTGTCTGTCTGTCTGTCTGTCTGTCTGTCAAATATCTTATATACAAAGGTCCTCGGCAGCTTATATGCGTTGGTTGCAGGGCAACAGGCACAGACAGACCACATCAAGGCACTGCTCGCCAGTCGCCACACCTACTATAGCAGTGTGTGTATATGTGTGAGAGAGACAGACAGACAGACAGACAGACAGACAGACATTTTAACAGACACACACGCAGACAAATAGACAGACAGACATACGAGACAAAGACAGAGACATAGAACTCTTGGATTCGATTGATATTCATCGTTAATTGTTGAATATTCATGTTGTCTGTGATGATTTGAATACACTCACCTGCAGCAGCAGCAGCAGCAGCAGCAGTATCACGATAGTTTAGCAGTAGAATCCAATCTTCCTCTAAGCCAACTGGATCCTCGTGAGGCGCTTGACATTTCGGAACTCACCTCTTTTTCTTAGTCGTAACAGTTGGTATCAGTGGTCCTAGGCATCGTAGAGTTATAACGACTCACTCACTCGTGCAGTGCTACGCAATTTATCTCCAACTCCCCTCTGTCTCTCTCGCCCCTCTCAGCTGTCTGTTTATCCGTCTATCTATGTGTCTATGTCTCTGTCTCTCCGTCTCTGTCTGTCTGTCTCTGTCTGTCTGTCTCTGTCTGTCTGTCTGTCTCTGTCTGTCTGTCTGTCTGCCTGTCTGTCTCTCTCTCTCTCTCTCTCTCTCTCTCTCTCTCTCTCTCTCTCTCTCTCTCTCTCTCTCTCTCTCTCTCTCTCTTACTTGCTCTATGCACACATGTCAATCCGCCATATTTGGCAAATTCCAACTTAATAACTATTAGAAGATAATGAAGGGTGTGCAGTGCATCCGGTCTTGTCCCAATCACCCCTCCCTCCCCATCGCAGGCAAATGAAAGCTCTGACTTGCTGGGGCAGTGGGGCGGGAAGGCAGACTTTCTGGAGCCCTAATATTGCCAGATGATTGCATCGTTCCAGGCCACCAACCTCTCCCTCCCTCTCTCTCTCCCTCTCCCCGCCCTCCCTCTCCCGCCTCACATGGCAACCAACGATGATGATGATGTTGCGCCAACTATCTACGAGACCAGAGGCAACGGTTGCTGCTGCTGCAGCGGTGAAATTAGAAGGCATCGTCCAAATGAAAGATGCCAAGACCACAGTTGCCAGCTGCCAACTTGCCACCACACGCTGTGCTATTAAATTTTTTGACGACGGGCAGACAGTCAAGTCAGCCTCTTTGTCACGCTCATAACTCTTCACCTCTGCTTATATTATAAAGCCTTCCCTATAATATGTGTGCGTATGTGCGTGTGCGTGTGTGTGCCTGTGTGTTTGTGCGCGCGTGTGTGCGTGCGTGTGTGTGCGTGTGTAGGTGTACGTGTGTGTGTGTGTGCGTGTGTGTGCGTGTGCGTGTGTTTGCGTGTGTGTGCGTGTGTGCGCAGGTGCGTTAGTGTACACAGAATAAAATAATGTAGGCTAAATATAAGCGTTCGCATTTTCTAAAGGTCCCGTATTATAATGGCATCGACCCACATGTTTATTTTTGAAACGATGGATCGCGTGAGATTCTTTTTCTCCACCGATCGCTCGCTTGAATGCGATAGTCGAGACTCTAGCGGTTAGGGCGCTGGACTGTGAACTGAGAGGTCGAGAGTTCAGTTCCCGCCAAGGCAGAAATTTATTTGCAAATCTCTGCTGTACTCTCACGCCTCCATAGCCAAGATTAGCCTTAAGTACACTTACCGACACTAGCGTGGAAAGAACAGACGTGGAGACAGACAGACAGACAGACAGACAGACAGACAGACAGACAGACAGACAGACAGACAGATAGACAGACAGATACAGAGACAGAGACAGACAGGGACAGACAGAGACAGAAAGGAGAAAGGGACAGATAGACAGAGACAGAGAGACAGTGACAGACAGACAAACAGAGACATACGAGACAGAGATGGACATATAGACAGAGACAGAGACAGACAGACAGTGACAGACAGACAAACAGAGACAGACGAGACAGAGACCGACAGAGAGACAGAGACAGACGAGACAGAAAGGGACAGATAGACAGAGACAGAGACAGAGAGACAGTGACAGACAGACAGACAAACAGATACAGACGAGACAGAGAGCGACAGAGAGACAGAGACAGACGAGACAGAAAGGGACAGATAGACAGAGACAGAGACAGAGAGACAGTGACAGACAGACAGAGACAGACGAGACAGAGAGCGACAGAGAGACAGAGACAAACAGACAGAGAGCGACATGGAGACAGAGAGAACTGGCCATTTGCATAAGCCGAGTCTAACAGAACGAATTCCCCGACACTCCATACAATAATAATATGATGTGTTTTGTGTATATATGTATACAATATACAATATACATACCGATGGCTGCCTCTGGAGACTGCTGCAGCTCTTCGCGTCTCCTCATCTCGTCACACCCTGCTCTCTATTTATGTATTCATCGGTGTGTGAAGACAACAATTTAGAAGGTGAACAACACCCTTTGTGTTTCATGGATTCAACAGAAGATGGCGGTGGTACAGTTTACCACAAGCTAGGTCTAGCTCAAAAACACGGACGGACGGACGGACGGACGGACGGACAGATGGACGGATGGACGGACGGACAGATGGACGGACGGACGGACGGACGGACGGACGGACGGACGGACGGACGGACGGACGGACGGACGGACGGACGGACGGACGGACGGACGGACGGACGGACGGACGGACGGACGGACGGACGGAAAGATGGACGGATGGACGGACGGACGGAAAGATGGACGGATGGATGGAAAGATGGACGGATGGTTGGATCAATAGTTGGATCGGTGGATGGGGAGATGAATAAAAAGTTTGATCGGAGGACGAATTAAGCAGAGTTGCCAACCAGATAAATTCTAGATGCGAATGGATGAGAAGCATTGAGAGCAGATGGCATTAAGAAGCATCTCTCAGTGAAAGAATTGCTTAAGATTCTTCCAACGCATTAACCGATTCACAGTAGGGGGGGAGAAGGAAAAAGATGAGGAGGTGGATGTAAAGGTGGAGGTGGAGGAGGAGAAGGAGAAAGAGGAGAACGATGAGGAGGAGGAGATAAGGAGCAGGAGGAGGAGGACGAGGAGGAGGAGGAGGAGGAGGAGGAGGAGGAGGAGGAGGAGGAGGAGGGGAAGCCGTGTTCTTCATTTAGCAAGTAGAACACTTTAACGACTGTGCAACTGCATGCCAGTCCTGCCAGCAAGGTCGTTATCGGATTCTAACTCACTTGACCATTCCTGTTTGTTTCAACGCGACCGAAATTTGAATTATAATTGCTGAATGCCGTGTGGAACTATTCGAAAAAGCAGTATAATAGGCTATGCATGGCAACAGCCTATCCGCTGTTTGTATACTGTATAGTCATGCTCTCATTGCTCTGTCTGTCTGTATGTCTGTCTGTCTGCTGGTCTGTCTATCCATAAGGATGTCTATTTAGGTCTGTCTGTCTGAGTCTGTCTGTGACTCTGTGTGTCTGAGTCTGTCTGTCCATCTGTCTGTCTGTCTGTGTGTCTGTCTGTCTGTGTCTGTCTGCCTGTCGTCGCAGTATACGAAGACGGGTGTCGATTGACAGAGCAGCGAGCGAATGAATGGATGGCCTAATTCCATCCCAGCGCTAGAATTGTAAAACAGAGTAAATCTATTTGTCCGCTGCCTCCGTCCCATTCCACGACACACACGCCGCAGCAGCTCATGAAAAATGGATGATGCTCAGCCGGTCAACCTTCGTCCACTCCTTCTCGTTGGCTGTCAATCCTCTCCTTTTCCATCTCACACTCCCAACCTCTCTGCCTGGATACAACTGTTTGTCTGTCTATGTCTACTTGCATGCCCAGCTGTCTGTCTTCCTGCCTGTGCGTATGTCTGCGGCTCTCGCCCAATTCAATTGCAGCAGTCCGAGCACGTTTCCATTCTATTCGGACTTATTATTTCGACAATTCGTCAGAGTTCCGCTGAAGAAGAAAAAGAAGAAGAAGACGAAGAAGAGGCAGTTGAGATGCAAGAGGCGAATAATACGGGAGACGCAGATAATTATCACGTCGTCACAGCAACAGGGAACCAGCGTCTTTCGGTCGGCAACAAAGAACCATCGCACATAGAGTGACACAGAAAGAAAACAACCTCGAGTGTGGGTCTAATGCAGCTGGAAAACGACGTGTAGCCTATATATCTTCATATATATATACACACGCATATATTATACAATGCATACATAGGCCTACATGTACATCTGCATCTTTCCGTCGGCTAATCGTGGGTTTATAATGGCCAAGCAAAGTGACAGTTAGAAAACAGTCTCTCGATCGTTGTAGCAGCATAGTTGATTTACTCGAGTAAGCTGCCTACATGTACCAATCTTGACTCAATGCTACATGTATATATTATGAAGAAAGCTGAACAGTTTATTATTAAGGAATAAGGGCCATGCGATCGAAATACAGAAGACGAACTTTATACGAGAATTCGTTGACTGGTTTCTTCGTGTTTGCAGTACTCCTTTGTCTTTGGTGACTGCCTAAGATTTCTGTTTTTCAAGCTGTGTTTGTTTTCGATTGTCTGTTTGGCCATCTTTACTTCAACATCGTTTATTTCCTGTTATTGATCCATAAAAGCTAAACGCGTTGATAAAAATGATGTGCTATAGGTCTAGTAAGTGTAGAACACCTTACACTCATGGGCGCCCGCAGAAATTGTTGCAGGGGGGGCAAATTTTTTACCTTAGTTACCAAATTTTTTAGTAGCAAGAGCTTGAAAAATGCAATACTGGAAATTAAGAATAGGCCTACGGGTATTTTTCAAAGAGGTTTCTTATGCAAATTTCTCAGTTTCATTTTGTGTATAATTTTTAATATGAATAGTTTCCTTAGAAATTTGTTAAAAATAAAAAAGCAGATGTTAAAAAGTAGTTTCCTAAAGGTGCGCTATGTAAGTCCATAGAATGAATGAATGAATAAATGAACGAAAAATAGGTGTCAGTTTTCAAGGGGCAAGTGCTCCTCTAGCTGCTTCTAAAGCGCCACTCAAAAGGTAATCGCAGGGCACCAGCGCTTTCACATGTGCTGCATCGAGTCAGAAGACTATTCCAAAGAGTAGTTGTAAAGAGGTCCGAGTCTGGTAGCCAGAGAGCCAGAATAACTGTTAATGCGGGTGTCATTTTAGGATGGTGGAGGATCCGAGGATCAGATGATTGTGGGTATCAATCCTTTTGAACAGATCTCTTTGTCAGTTTTGGGTGTAAATCCTGAGGCGTGATAACCAGAGCCAAGTCTATCTACAGTTTGACCTCCCTGGATTCTGTACTGGCAGCCTGCAAAATGGACAAAATGAAGCCTGGCTTATAGCAGACTTGGTTTATATAATTACAATGCTGTTGAATAAGCAGCTCTCCTTGATGTAATTTCAGTGTACTTTGAGAAATTTTCAAATTTTTGCATTTGTATTTAATTTTTTGCAGTTGTTATTATTTGCGCTACAGCTGGATTCCACTCAAGTAGGCCGTAATCGATAGGCCTGCTGATTGCATGGGCCCCCGCAGGAGGTTTGAAAACCAATGGTCATTGGTCATTGTTACAGTTTTTAGAAAGAACTTGAATATGCAAGGCAGAAAGTTATATGAGCATGCGTTTATTTCTATATCTAAATGTAGATTTCTGACTGTATAATTCATATCATTGGTGCATTAAGCCAAAGAAATTTGTTAAAAACCCAAAAGTAGTAGTCAAAAACATATGTGACACGATCCAAGAAAAGGTACCAAGTCTTAGTTCACAGTTTCGTCAGAAAACAGCCTAAAAGGACGTTGGGGTCTATTTTTTACTTTTCGTAACGATTAATTCATATATCGTGTGAATCCGGATATCTTTGGGAATTGAGAAGATATTAACTTCATTTTTTTTTAATTCTGTCCAGTAATAATTTACCTATGTTGTGGTAGCTCTAACTCCATTACTAAGACTTGGTATCTTTTCATGGATTAGTGTTCTATGGGTTTCAAATATAATTTTACCTTTTTTAACGATTAATTCATATGTCGTGTGAATCCTGATATCTTTGGGAAATGAGAAGATATTTTTTTAAATTCTGTCCAGTAATTATTAACCTATGTTGTGGTAGCTCTAACTCCATTACTAAGACTTGGTACCTTTTCATGGATTGTGTCACATATATGTGTCAATTTTCCAGGGGGGGCAAGTGCCCCCTTGCCCCTATGTGCGGGCGCCCATGCTTACACTGGGGGGAGGGTTGGGTACCGGTAGGGAATTTACAACCACAATAAAAGAAACAATTCAATTATATGCCGTTCATTTGTGTCCGCTTTTCTTGGGTGCATAGCATGTATCGACAAGAATCGATCTGGCCGGTGTCACTCTATCCCCCCCCTTAACACTTTCTGGGAGATACGATTATTAGGGGATACTCTATTTGGTGACCCCGGCGGCTAGCCTAGATCATCAGTTACAGCGGAGAAAATCTGCATTTTACGCTAATGACTTCTATTACACCGTATTCTTGACGTACAAAACTTTACAAAAGCGCCAATATGCTGTCGCTTAGGTCGTCATGTCTTATTTAAATTGCAATTAATTTTAAGGGTTACTGTTAAAACTAAAGGACCTGTCTACTAGCCTTCCTCGTGAATATAATAGCGTAGGCCTAAATGGCATTGGATAAAATCTATTAACTTTTATAGCGTCGTCGCCATAATGTGGCAGGAAGCGTCGATAAATCTACGGTCGACGCTCAAACCGAAATCCTACTTAATATCATGAATCGCAAGAGAAGCAAGGTTGCGGCTACCATACTCAGTATTACGCAGGCAGACAGACAGACGGACACAGAGAGAGAGAGAGAGAGAGAGAGAGAGAGAGAGAGAGAGAGAGAGAGAGAGAGAGAGAGAGAGAGAGAGAGAGAGAGAGAGAGAGATAAGCAGACGAAGTTCGTGACTCACTGCGGGCAGCGTCTTGTACGTTGGTTAACCCTCAGGCTACCAAGCTTTTTTTGTAACACTGACTACCAAGGGGGGTGGTTACCACCCCCTGGATTTTGGGTTTGGTTTGAGATATCATAACTTGTAATACACCATTTGATTCAGCATTCATTTCTGCACAAAATGGTATATTTAGGTTTGGAAAATATGAATGCCCCTCGAAATTATGAATTTTTTACCATGGGTACCCGTCGATTCCACAAAATGTATACTTACGCATAGGGAATATATTAGATTCTGTGTGTTTTATACATGATTTATATATAAAAAGTAGTTTACATATAATAAAGTCCAATATTCAACTATAAAAACTAGTAATAAGTGCGTTTTATGTTCAATCAAAAGAAAAAAACATGTTTTAGCCGCTGAAAAACGTTTACGCACACATATCGGCTTGCGTTGTAAAAAACCCCAACATTTTCACACATTTTAATTTATTTTGAGCACTTCCGGTCATCAAAAGACAAATTATTTAGTATCATAAAATAGCCCTAAATGCCCTCTACAGAATGGCATAATTTATTTCTATAAAAAAATTATGGATAAGTTATAATAGGAAAAACATGACAATTTTATGAAAATAAAACACTTTTATATATATTTTAATTTATTTTGAGCACTTCCGGTTGTCAAAAGACAACTCAGTGAGCATGGAAATGTAGCCCCACATTCCCTCTATAGAATGGTATAATTTGTGTCTCTTAATATTAAAGGGCGGAAAAGTTACAGACAATATTCTAGGGGGGTGGTATCCACCCCCCCTAGTACCTTGGGTATATCCGGTGTAACTTTTGAACGGTAGGGGGCATCATCAAAAGTTTTAGCTCAAAATGTGTCCCAATGAACCCTCTACAGCTACTAATTTTTTCAAATTTTTTTCCAGACGGAACGCGTTTGATTTGCGAAAAACCTAGGGGGGGTGGCAACCACCCCCCCTTGGTAGCCCGAGGGTTAATAGTATAGCCATGGCGTATGGCGTAGGTCTAGCAGCACTAGGCTATAGTCCAGTAACAGCTACCGGCACATTGGTTGAGTATTGGCTGCGTCTCATTCGTGTTGGAGAGCTTGAGGATCGCCGTTTGCTTTCCGAAGGTGGATAATATTTCGATAGATTCAAATGTCGGGCTAGCTTATGGTCCGTTCGCGGGAGACCTTAACCGGCAGCGGTGGCAGTGTTTAATCTAGACGTATAGTGGGGAAGAGTTCTCCCTCAGTAATGACATTCCCCAAGAAAAATCTAAACGTGTGGTTTACATGCATATGCAGGGCCAGATTAAGAAATGTGGGGCCCTGTTCGGAATTTTTTTATGAAAATTCTGATGACTTTTTAGTCGTTTGGTTTAAATTTGCTAAAAACTCAGATTTTTGGGGAAGAGTTGTTCCGCACGTGTGGGCCCCTGAAGTGTGGGGGGGCCCCTGTTCGCATGCCTTAATCCGGCCCTGTGCATATATGTACCATTCATCCCTTCTCCCTTAAAAAAGCTGCATGTAGGTTAACATTTTTCCCACCAACAAAATTGGGCAGGCCTGTGTGAAATTTAGAGCGTTTGAATAATTCGACAGGCGCAGTAGGCCCTACGTAGGATTGCAGTGGCTACTAAAAAAGCTCATCAGATATAAAAAGGTAGCGAATTTACAACCGGAACTGGCACAAGACTAAAGACGGTCATCAGATTTGAAAGTACCCGAATTTGGTAGGCCTGTGTGTTTTGGAAATATTTGGAGCAAGATTTTAAAAAAAGGTCGTCAGAAAAAAGGTCATAAGAAAAATGTCAGATTTAAGGGTGTCGTCGGTGTCTCGGCTGAGCGGTTCGATCTCGCCCGCCCAAAACGCCCCCACCCCAAAACCTCCCAGAATTTCCCCCAAGTAGGGGACTGGATAAAACACTGGGTGGCAAAGGATCTCACCCGATCAATTCAATTTTTTTTAATGAGCAGGGTCAAGGTCGTATAGGCACTATAATAAAACAGTTAATCTGACCACCAAACACCGACCGAAGCATACTTGATTAGCAGACGGAGCCTGTGGCCATCCAGTTGTTTTTAAACACCTTTTTAATTAGCAAAGAAGATATTAATTAAACCTCGAACATGGCGACTTCTCAATACCACCTTAACACATTCGTTGTCATGTTTTGTCATGCGAACAGGGGCCCCACGCTGGGACAACTGGTTTCCACAAGTTCTTACTTCTTAGAGCAGGAAACTTCCTTCGTATCCAATTGAACTTCGATTTAAGCTTCAATAAAACTTCAGTCACATGTAGAGTTGTAGACCTATTTTTAAATAAGGCCTACTTATATGATTTCTGAGCTTTTAATTATGTTATTTACAATTTAGAAATTTTGTACTGGAGTTTCAGGACTAGTTTTGTATAATATTGTGCAAGGCTGTTTTTAAGGAATTTTTAGAACTGCACAACCCCTTCTTTTCTTTCCAATCCTCCATGGTAAATTACTTCCAATCGGAGAACAACGAACTTTTTTGCTAGTTTTAACTGTACAGAAGTGCTTCTACAACTGCACAAATCCGTTTAGAACTGCACATTTTGTGTACAACTGCACGCTAAAAAAGCCCTGATATTGTGATCACAAAGACTCGACGATCACCGAATAGCAAGGCATCCTGGAAAATTGTGAATTCCCTCCAACTTAAAAAAGTGCGTAGGCCTAATTAACCTTTTAATGACGAGCTTGTAGGCCTACAAAAAGCAATTGTGACTGAGAAATCAATGTAGCTGGCCGTTAAAGTGTTAAATGCATAATAACATATATAATGATGTACATATAGGCCCTAGGCCTAACTAAATATTATGGCTTAAACTTTTTGTAAGATTTAGGCCGCATCCTAGCATAATATTGTCTTCTGGTGATCTGAGAGACACCTGTTTTTTGTTGGAACGCCTTTCTATAATTGTGCGTCGTTTGCATGTGATATCATTTTGATCTAAAGCCTTAAGATCTTTAGAACTACCGCTGCATAGGTCTACATTACATGTAATTTCATTCGTTCATTCATTTCAAGAATTTACATTTATGGCGGTAGTTTCAGGGGTTTCAGGAGAGACAATCATATGAGGGCGAGACAAAGAGAAATTAAGTTAAATTGATGTGTACCATATCTGTGTATCGATTTTGTTTTGACTGAGCGCCTGCGAATAAGCTCATTTTCGCGATTCTGGCCAAGATTTTGGGCGCGGAAAAAGTTTCGAGATCACGATGTGGATAACAGGTAATGACGATATCTATGGTGCATATTCTAATACTTTATCTCACTGTAAGAAGCTGCTTCCGGCGGCGGTCGTTCATGTCGATTATCTAGGAAAAAGATCTTTGATATATAATAAAACATTCTGCCATTGATATGTACTGCATTCTGCGAAAAACAAGAAAAATGTCGGGTGGAGCTTTATTTGGAAATGCGGGATCTCGATCCCAGAGCAAGAATCTGCTGGAATTTCGGGCTGGAAAGATGACTCTAAGAGGCAGGATGGTTCATCCCGACAAGAGAAAGGGTTTGGTGTATATATACCAAGCGGAGGACACGCTAATGCATTTCTGCTGGAAAGACAGACAAAAGGGAACGATCGAAGACGTTAGTGTCCTTTATTATCGTTCGCTAGTGACTTGCAATTAGACGAAGGTCGGATTATTAGCTTTTCAAGATTTATCGGAACCGCACTGTTAGATAGTATTGATAATCAGACATCAGTTGTCATTTTTTGCGTGTTTTAGTAAAACAAATTGTAAGTCATGTTATAAAATATTCTGTACTTAAAGCTGTTCAAGTGTGATGCAACGATTTTCTCCAACCATATTCTCGCCAGCTGAATTCAACGCAGAGTCAGAACCACGAGATCTAAAATTTATAGACAAAAGAGTTTAAAACCAGGTTTATTCGTGTTTGGTCTATTATACATGTGTGCTGAATCTATCTGTGCCAGGATCTGATAATTTTTCCGGATGATGTGGAGTACAAGCCAGTGCCACAGTGCACAACCGGACGAGTCTATGTTCTCAAGTTCAAATCGAACCAAAGAAAGATGTTCTTCTGGCTGCAGGTATAAATCTTAGAGCAGTTGATATTTATAACAAGATATTTTTTAGCTATTCCTTGTAAACTTGTAAGTCATGTTATAAAATTGTAAGTCATTCATGTTTTAAAATGGTAAGTCATGTTATGAAATGTTCCCACCCTGCTCGTTTTGCTTAGCAATTATTAATTTTGAGTCCTGTTCACCTGTTGCTTTTGAACCAATAGTGCTTAATTTTGCTGATTTGTGTATTCAGCCAAAATTCATTAATCTTTACGCGCTCTTCATTTGTAAATTCTAAGTGTTTTTCAGCAAAGATGACCGAAACTTTGTTTCTAGAGTCCTTTTCAAACATATTGTTAGAGCATAGTCTGACTATTGATTCAATTTAATTCCAATGACTGATTACTCCCTGTAATACTAATATTTTTGTTTCAATGTAATTTTTTCCTAGATCTCAATGTACCAGGTTGCGGTCTGCCAACCTGTTTTTGCTTATTAAACGAATATACATATACATATTTGACTTCTAAATAGACTTTGTAAGTGAATGCTTTTCTATTTTTGCGTAATAAAGGCAGTCATGTAATTCCTCAACAATAAATGCAGTACTGTTTGGTTACAGGAGCCCAAAACCGACAAAGATGAGGACATATGCCGTAAACTGAATGATTTCTTGAACAATCCTCCGGCACCTGGCTCTTCTCATGGTGGTGGAAGCTCACTTTCTAGTCTTCCAGCAGAGCTTGCTGGTCTTGGAGGTTGGGAATTTGTTTTGCAAAATATTCAGTTACTTCTATAATGTTGTCGTTGGTCCAGACATTTAGAACATTTAGGCCTAATGAAAACATAATGCTGTAGATTAGGCCTAAACCTCTGTTGGCATTTAATTATAATAATAATAATTACGACCGACAATTTATATGGCTCTGTAACATGACCATGCCGTTTCAAGGGCACCTTGCAAAGCAGCTAACAGGGTGGGCCTATTTGCCATGGAATGACCTTCCTGTGATTATTTATGCTTATCTGGAGCACTATTGTTTCTGCCCATTGTCTTAAGACTTTTCTTTTGAGGGATTCTGTACACTTTGAGCACCTCTGATACTCTGAGAGGTGCTTTATAAATCCGTAAATAGCATTGCATAAAGTAATAGTATAATAAATATATAAACGTCATTTACAATTGTGTGAAAACAATTACATTAATGCTACTACTGTTTCTACCACTAAGACTATGCTAAGCATGATGTAAAGGCAGTAAATGGCAACTTGACCTAAGTGGACCGAGAAATGACCATAGTTAGGCATATAGGTTGACGTAAATTTATTTGAATGGAACATGTTAGAAGCACATTTCTGATATCTAGAGTAGAGTTGTTTTTTGGTCATCTAATCTGATAGAAGGAGGCAGCATTAACAAAGAATAAAATTGAAGGAATCAGCCTTTCTTTGGGCTTAATTTTTGTCATTGACGAACGTTGATGATTTTTAGGCGAGAGCGATCTGCAGAGCATTCTGGGTAGCATGAATCAACAGCAGTTGATGCAGCTCATCAGTGGAATGGGTGGAATGAGAGGAATGTCGTCCCTCATCGATGGAAGCTCATCCTCCTCTTCCCTGCTTTCGGATTCCACTGTGTTCGTATATTCTTGAACCTGTCATTAACTGCAGCAGCAATTTAAGTGGGTTTAACATTAATGCTTTAACAACTATAGTGTACTGAAAGGGACTGGTTCACCAATGCAGCTGCTCGTTACTGAAGTGTTAAACCTGTGAAGCCCGACTTCAGATGTTGTATGTATGGAGTTAATTTACTTCATTTCAAGGAAGTTGCTCGGTAACAATCTCTACCCAACAGCACAGCTGGAATTGATATTGGCCGATGATGTCATTACTGACTTTGAAAGTCAAAGGAAACTCCCGACTACAGCGTGGACACTGGGTCAGAATTTCACGCCGAAACGCTGAGCAATTGCGAGTGAAGGACTTGCCCAAGGTCCCTACGCGGCAACTCGAGGTGGATTCGAACCTTCGACTGCAAGGCAACAAGCATACCAACTACACCACCGTGCCCCACATTGTTTGGAATGCAGAGAGATGAAATGCCTTGTGTTAGATTGAAGGGATATGTAAAGTTCTGTTAAATTATGAGAAAAAATGCTAAGGTCCAAAAGGGTTCATTACAGGCTCAGCCACAGGAGCAGCATTGAGCATGATTACATTGATTAGGATATTCATTCATTCATTATGCAGATTTATATCGTGCCTCTTCAAGGTTACTACTCTTGAGCGCTCCAGACCCAACCACGGCTGAAAAGGATTTTTTAAGGCTTCAATAAAAAGCTTCTGAGCAAACCTTGGCATAAGGCATAAAGACAGTGGGAGCCCCTTCAATACCATGGGGCCAATTACTGAGAAATCACAGCCAATTGTATATCATTGTTGTAGGATTTCATTGTTCTGGACGTCTTCTTTTAATAGTAGATCAAATTCTGTCTTTATTAAGACAAGGACACCCATGCACAGACCAGACAATGTTTTTTGCATTTGATAGTGATCTTATTCTTCTGGTTGCTTTTTAGACCGTCACGGGTGCAGTCGGCCCAGGGAACGAGGTCCGTGTCATCTTCAGACACCCAGCCGCCGGAACGGCCAGCTACGGCAGCTGCTGTTCCGACTCATGCCACTGGAGCAACGACGAGGATTGCTGCTTCTCAGCCAACCCAGCCAGAAGCTACTACTCCACGCATTCGAATGGAAGACTTCCAGAATATTCTGTCTGGGTTGAGTGGTGAGTCGGTTCTCTACAATATTTAGGCAACAGTTACGGCCGTATTCACCTGACTACCGTGTAGTCGGTTCTGCGAAATCTATCTATCTCTCTATTGATCATTGTTATTAGATCGCCTAAATATTGTTTGTCCGACAAATCTAGATGTTCCAAAACCTCTGCAGCTTCTGTGAAGCCATTTTGTCTACTAGAGCACTGATGTCGGACATTGTTGCTATATAGAACTGTCTAGCGCAAGTTAAAGCTCCAGCTGCAATGATAATATGAATTGTATGAATTGTTATTTACCAGATGGTCACATTCACGATGGTTGTGACTGAGAGGCAGCAGCATGGATTGCTGGTGTGCCAACTGCCCATGTATAATCATGTGACTCAATGTATGAGGAGTTATTTTGTATGTTAAGTCTTCACCCAACAGCTAACATGCGAGTTAACTCGTATCTCATGGTCATAGTGTTGAAAGTTATTCTTTGCCTATTCTAGCATGCCAACGTGTGTAATTTTGAAGAGCTGTTTTCATTGAGAACTTTTCATTTTGATGTCAATATTAACAATTGTCAGAAGTTAATTAAATGCTGAATCTTTAGTTTACTTAATTTGACTTTGTATTGTGGTTTTCAGCAATGGATACTGGGGTGCCTCGAGAAAGTAAGTGAAGCAATTACATCTAAAAAGACACTAGATTGTCTTACATGATAAAATACAAGTGCAGTCTGATATTGCACTCCTTACAAAGTTCAAAGGTACGCGCACTCCTCGGCGACGCAGATGCAATCACATTGCACAGCAATTGTGCGTGAAGGACTTGGTCACGGTCCGTACACAGCAATCGCCTCGGACGATGATTGAATCCGTACTCCACGTTTTAAGTCTAACCAATTGGCCACCATGCCCCACAGCAATTCACATAATTTTATGACAATAATGTTATCAAATAGTAAAACAATTAGTAACTGTTAAACTTGTGTGACTTTGAACTTTTTCTTGTATTTTTTGTAAACAGTTTTTCTGAACTTGCAATGTTATCATTCTGTGCTCTGTACTGATTATAATTCATAACTGATTTTAAAACACTATATAGGTAGCTTGGTATTAGTGTCTAAATTGATTATCTTAGCATCTTGGATTTGTGAAATAGAATAGTGGATGTATTTATGTATGCGTGTACACTGTGTGGTTTTGGTCACTTTCGAAAAATACTTGAGGCAACTGCAATAGCATTGTGTATCTAGTGTATGGTGAATTTATGTTGGATGAACAGAGCTGTTGCTCCTAGGTGTTCAGCACAAAAGCAATGTTGATTTGAGCTGACCAGTTCATGAGTTGCATACTAAGCTCTACAAACAATTTAGACTGTACAGCATGGTTGACGTGCGTGCCACCAAAAATCCAAATTACAGCACAAATTGCTATTATTAATTAGATTAATATTGGTTGTAGTTGCAATGTATGGTGCTGTTGTTTCAGTTGACTTGTCTCAGAGCATAGATGCGGAGACAATCATCCCCATCCTGGCCAATCCAGAAGTCCAGCAGCGTCTGATTCCCTTCCTCCCAGAGGGAGAGGAGATTCCGAAGACGGAAGAAGAACTAAGAGAAACGGTTCACTCTGCTCAGTTTCGACAGGTAGGACGACATCTCGCAATATCAATATCACCAGTCAATGGCGAAATGATTTGTCCTTCTTGTCATTTTATTTACTTGTTATTCGTATCCGGGTCTTTCAACCAACCATATCTGGATGACTTAGGTCTGCGTCAAGTTCTTTTGATTAATGAGCACTCTTCACAAAGTGCACTCCCATCAATAAGTTTATTTTAGTTATATTTTTGTCTCCTGCTGTGTTGCTAGGTAGCGTAGTGGTTAGCAGGCTGTACTCTCTGTTGAGAGGTTGGGGTTGACATCTCTTCCAGGGATGCTTCAATTCAGTTCAAGGTTTCTGCTGCTTGCATCTCTAGCCAACTCGGGTATAGTCAGTGCACTGACCAAACATTGTTGAAGGGAAGATGAGATGGCAAGGAGAGGACTGGCCACCTGCCGTCATATGCTGAGGCTAAGAAAATGAAGTCGTTGACATTTCATACCATGTCTGCCTCATGGCTACCTTAACGGACTGCTCTTCGTGTTCAATGTCTCCTGCAAGGACCGGTTAATAATTACAGTGCCCAAGTATCTTATATTCAGTTAGACATTTGACTTATTTTCAGGTTAGTAGTCATTCTGCATACTTGCTTGCTTCACTTTTTCAGTTGTACACTTACATGTGTGTTCTTTTCATTCTTGTCAGGCTCTTCAGAGTTTCAGTGCTGCATTGGCTTCCTGTCAGCTTGGTCCACTCATGGCACAGTTCGGGCTGAATGACGACGCAGTTCAAGCGGCCGTATTAGGAGGTGTGTGTGTGTGTTTCTGTATATTATGCATATCTACATCGTATAATGTCTTTTAAGAACATCTCAAAGGTTCTTCTGTATGATTACCAGTTCCATTCAGTGTCCAAGAGTAGAGAGTGATGCAGGAACAACATTTGTCTCCATCCCAATCCCATTCTCATTGCATCTAACAGGATGGGATGGAAACAGGACTCAAGGATATTTTTAGGATTGCAGTTTCACCAGCATGCTGAGGATATTTATGTCACTCCACGGATGGATGTTGTACAGTATATAACATGACACTATGTGTGGCCAAAATACAAATTTAGACAATCTTATATCGACTGAAGTAGATCGAGGGCAATGCAAAGCGTATGTGGAAAAGCCAGATGAGGATTAATTATTGTGAAAATTGGTTGTCTGGATGGACTCCTGTCTTTAGACAGAGTAGGCAACAAGAATGTTATCTAATGCCTCTCAAAAGCACTGAAACATGACAAATGTGGATACGCTGGATTTCTTTATTATTTATTATTATTTTGTCGTCTTCGTTGCAAGTTATTTATTCCTGCTGTCTTTTTTGTCTGAATCTTGGTAAATTCATTCGAAATGGTTGTGTTCTGTTATCAGACGTTGCTGCTTTTGCTCGCGCATTGCAAACTGCTGCCAAGAAGAGTGACAGTGACCAGCCGCCGACTGATATGGACGAAGGCAAATAGCGACAATATTTGCAGTTAGCTCATCATTGTCGTCGTCAACAGCCGATAAATGTAGACAATGTCTAACGATATAATACAGTTTAAAGTGGTTGCTTGTTTCTTTGGTTTTCAATTTTCGTGAACTCTTAGAACTTAAACTTCCGATGATATTGTTGCTGTAAACAATATGTTGTGAAGCTGTTGTTTCGATTCTCCTGTCGTTGTATTTGAAAAATTACACATTGTAGAATGAGGGATTTACCAATTCAATCACCTCTTTAAAGACAATTTATTTCCCGCTGTTCCTTTTGGGCCTACTGCTAAAGTTATCTAAATATATCTGAGATGTGTATAAATGTAGATTTAATTTGGTGTTAAACAATTTACCCCAATTTTGTATTTTAGACAATGTCTTGCAGGCCTCTAAGTTTTTGGGACCTTTGACATTGGAACCAAAGCTTATGAACATGAATGCAGAGAGCAACTGTTTAGGCTGTTTATAACCAGTAGGTTGGTGACCAAATTGACCATCAATCAATATTACACTAACTTCGCATTGTTGAACCTTACTTTGATGTAACAAGTGTTGTTTAACCGTAAAACTTTCTGTGAAACTGACACAAATCAAGTGTGCCTGAAAATAAACGTGAAACTGTAAATGTTCAGTGTTCATGTTTTTATACAGCAGACGTATGGCCTTGGGGTCTGCTCATTTTTAAATGAATTTATTGGTGAGGTTGTTCGCCACAACTGACCATCTAAACTGGACCATTGAAGGTACCCATGTTCTGACTTTCCTAGTCAGAGATTCTAAGGCTTTGATATTATAGGCCACCTTTGAGATGTGAACCGCACACTCTCTTGCAGTCCTTGGCGACATTGATACATGTAAATTGTAACTTATTCTTTCTGGAATAAGTTTCCTAGTACTAGTGAATTTTTATGGTTTTTCTTTTTCCTCAAGCATTTGAAACCAATCTCTTTGATTGTGGTTTGGTGCTGTCGGGTCGAGAGCGCCTCTGAGTAGTTCGCCTTGATGTGGCGTGGCATCATATAAATTTGCGATTACAATTACGTATGCTCATCTTACACAGAAATTTAATGTCAAGCGATTACAACAGTGCAGCAGGTCGAAAGAGGGGATAACACGTCTGTCTTGATTATTTTGTTGGTTTCTTCACACAGGCAATTTCAATTCACTCGACAGCAGTTTCGTTATAACTCTGTTTAAATCTCGGATAATAATAATAATACTGTATATTCTGATTGGCTTATAAATAAAGAAAATTTGAATTATCCACTTCAAGTGACCATCTCCAGTATGAATTGACAGTTGAATACTAGGATTGCACCTCTGGGTTTTAAAGGGGGGGCGGGGAGGGTGAGTTTATCAACTTTTATCATGATTGCATTGCCTCGTGGATACCAGCAATAAACTGCATTGATGTCAGGATTCAGGAATTGATGAATTGTTGATGAAAATAATCAAGCTCGAGTAATGAAAGGAAATGCTATTGCTTTCCTACTTTACAGACATTTACTTCAATTTGCAGCTACAAACTGCGTGTATCTTATGCACCACAAGAACCGAATCAATGGAAAACGGGACAAGGAGATGTCCATATAATACGTACGCGGGACTCCGGGAGTGGGTCGCGGAATTTCGGCGATTTACGTAGGGGGTGGGGGTGTGTCTCGG
The DNA here is from genome assembly GCA_949752735.1 of Lumbricus terrestris. Classification (NCBI taxonomy): domain Eukaryota; kingdom Metazoa; phylum Annelida; class Clitellata; order Crassiclitellata; family Lumbricidae; genus Lumbricus; species Lumbricus terrestris. The sequence goes on along the minus strand of OX457044.1, from coordinate 31,294,533 downwards.
CAAAATGTACGCATAAATGTCTTATATGATGTCCACATTAGTTTATTTTATAACTCGATATTATCCTATAATCGTCTGCAGTGGCTTTTGATTACATTATGATTAACTTCTGTTCAGATCTAAGCAGTAAACCATAACAGTTAACAAATTTTAGCCAGCAAATACGATGTTTAAAAAAAAATAATAGCCTACGGTAAAATACATGTTTCAAAGATGACCTCAGCTGAATAGCGTTTGTAGGGGTAGGTAGCGAAGCTCGTTTGTGCGTACGCATACGGTAGCCTACGGGTGTGTAGGGCCTACGTACGAGGAGAAGGGTCCGAAATACGATCATCGTATTTATTATGGATAGCCCCAAGCAGCTGAGTGCCTATACATGTCTAAAATAATATATTAGAATGACAGACAAGTATTTTATAAAGAAACATAGTCCTGCTAAGGTTTTTTTTAAACAGAGTGTGAAATAAGTATGATGATCGATCGAGTGGCCTCATGTTTCATGATTTCATCAACAGTAGGCCTAACAACAGTTGCTGTTCTTAAATCTCGGCAATATAAAACCTATAACTATACTTGACCAGAAATAAATTCTATATTAGGCTACATGCAATCCTACGGGGCTACGTCTGTTTATGTCTGTCGGTCCAAATGTCTGCCTGTGGTATGCGTCGTGGACGTGATATATGCAAATTCTGATGGTCAGTCGGCAGAAGTGGCCAGACCAGCAGCTTCCGCAGCAGCCAATGCATCAGTCGGCGCCATCTATTGTGCATCATCTTCCCTCTGTAGTTGGCATCTCTCTCGCAGTCGACGCGCAGACTGCGTAGTTGCTTCCTGCTGCTGCTGCTGGTTCCATCAGTGCTCGGTTTGGATGAATCGATGCCACGCGGAAACCGGCATCGCTAATTCTGCGTCATGTACAGATTTCGGGTGAGTCCGTCTGCCTGTCTGTCACTCTGTGTGTCTGACTGCTTGTCTGCCCCTTTGTATTTCCGTCTGTTGTCTTAATTGTAGGCTACATTTGTTGTAAGGAGACACGGTACTGCAAGGAATTTACAGTTTGAGACTAATCTAGTGCAACATAAATGTCTTCGTTTCGAGCTTCTTCTCTTTCTGAGTATGTTTATCTTGTTCTCTGCGGTCCTTTTATTAGGTCTGTATTCAGGCAATGAGACAGACATACACTTGAAGTAAGACATTGCATGTAGACCTGATTATGCTCGGAGTGCAAATTAAGCCCATATTGTGGTTACGATACGCAACTAGTGGCCTATATCTGCCGTCGCTAATATAGCCCCTCCCCCCCACACACACGCACACGCGCGCGCGCACACACACACACACACACACACAAACGCACGGTCTGGTTCCAGCGTACAGCTGTTGGAGGACCCAGACAATAAAGAAACTCTGCGTAGAATATCCAATGACATTGGCTTTGATATAATAATAATACTGGCGCATGTTTGCGCTTCACGTAGAATATTCAGACAAAGCAACTAACAGCTAGGTTATAGGCATATAGACATCATACTACAATTAAGTATAGGCCAATAGAGGTAGGCCTACAACATTCTCCCTATAACTATTTTTTCTCACAACATTATTATTGACAAGTAGGAGTCGAGACCATTTCATGAAACCGTGGGCATAGATACAGTTGTCCTTGGTGGGGGGGGGGAACTTATATACTTAGCATACAATAATGCTCGAACCACGTCAATTGGTTTGGGCCATTGAGGTCTCGAGCAATTAATAATTATAAGTAGCCATACATGGTGTATATCACCAGTGTGAGAATTGTGGAAAAATAACTGGGGGGGTTGGACCATTATCCACTTGGAATTGGGGTGTAAAAAACATACTTTAACATGGGGCTCTAAGAAAGACTGGGGGGTCGAAACCCCCCAACAATTCTCACCCTGTATATCACATATCACGAGCAGACGTAGTAACTGTCCGTCATCGATTCTCTCTTATACTTAATCCTCGTTCAATCAGAAAGCGGTCAAACTATATATATATGTATATATATATATATATATATATGCACTACCAATTAGTATTCGCAACATAATAATTATGCTATTAACAGCAGCGATAAGACTATAGGCGTTACGCAAATGCTATGTAATAGGGTGGAGTGATATGGAGGCCATAGAGAACATTATATATTTGAGGAACCTGAAACTGACAACGTATGCAAGCTAGTGACTAGGCCTACTGTATACCTCCTTCGGACTACTATGCTATATAGGATGGCAGGGCGACGGCTAAAGTCGAAAATATCCAGAAAGACACGCACGACAGCGGCGACACAAAAAGACAATTAATTGAAAAAATAACTTTTTAATTTATTATAAAGTCCACTGATCGAGTGGATGACGTTCCCACTCCTACACTGTTAATTCATTCAATTTGCAACAAATCTAGCTGTTAAAGTCTCGTAACGAAGAATTCCCCCTCTTTGTCGATTGGTCGTGTTGATGCCGTCTTTCTCTTGAGGCTGCAGTGTTTCGATGACTGGCCACTGCGATCTGACTCCTCCATCGTCCACCACTTCCTTCTAATCAATCCACCCCTTCATCCCCCTTCTCATCCCTCGTCTCAACAACGCACAACACGTAAATAAAATAATATATTTAAAATTAATAATAGTGGGCTTGCGGGATGTTGGGCTAATCCGCGCCAGGGGCCCTCCTGCCTTTGCGAGGAGCTTACGGGGTTTTACACCACGCCAGAGGCCCGGCAGGTACTAATACAAATAAACTACACACACACACACACACACACACACACACACACACACACACACACACACACACACACACACACACACACACACACACACACACACACACACACACACACACACACACACACACACACACACACACACACATACACACACACACACACACACGCAACAACAACAACAACAACACAGAGCCCCACATCCATCACTCATCGCATTCCCCCTCATGCCAATCATCACAATCCCCCTCATGCCATTGATCCCAGGATGCAGCAATGTAGCGGTTCCTGAAGCAACACAGCAATCCAAGAAGATAATTAATACAACTTATGACACATATTTCATAACATTATTTAGTAGCATTCAATTGCAATATCTGGGACCCAAGTTTCGGCTAAGGTCAGGTTAGGCGTCGTAATTGTCGGTTGGGGTCAGGTAAGGCGCCGTGAGTGTCGGTTAGGGTTAGGTTTAATGTCGTTAGATACTGTCAAAACTCAAAAGATATTGCATATGCTGGTATCTGATACTGATATTAAGCCATAAAGAATTACTATTCATTATCCTGATGGCGTGCTTCATTTGTTAGCTATTGATCCAACACAATGTAAAAAAGTTGACAGCCTCTTAATTGAGGCCACAATTTTGAGAGACCAATCAACCCATAAATGAAGCGTAAACTTTGAATCACTCACATAAGTCACATTTGCATCTTTGTTCCTCCAATTCAAACAACTTCAGAACCGGCATTCATTCGTCTTTAGGCATTTTTCATCTTGCTTCAGAATGGTTTCTAAATAAAATAAAATTCAAATAAGCAACGCCTGAATTGGAACAAAGCAGTCCTCTATAATTCTGCGAAATCTATTAAGTTTTTTAGTGAAAAAATACGTCATAATTATGCACTTCATTCTTCTTTACATAAACCGACGTAAGTAAAGTATATAGTAATATTATTATGGTTCGAAATATTTATGATGAAAAATTAAACCTCTAAGAAATGACGTCATAATGCTATAGCTGCGCTCTTTAGTCTTTAGACTTGGAACAGAAGATTAGAAACGGACACGTATACAGTGAAAAAGAGTTCGGCTAACCATTAACCTATGTCTGCATAATTATGGTTGTCGATCTTCTATAGCATATATAAATATTATGTATCTGCTTATGTCCTGTTTTCGTCTGTCCCCGATTCATCTATCTACAGTCTGACCGTTGGCCATTTGGTTGCTATAGTAACGCCTTTTGTAAACTTACTTGTCGATTATTTTCCTTTGAAATGACGGTGATGATATTTCTGTCGTATACGATATTCGAATAATTTCTTTTCTCTTCGTTGATCGTCTGCCGCTTAGTTCAGCAACTGTTGTTCGTCAGCTTCTCCCTCATCTTCATCGTCTTTAATTGTCGTCGTTTGCCTCGTTTTTGACATATTTCGTCATCTTCTGCGTCTACTTCTGTGCAGTCGTCGGTTGAAATGAATCGAATGAACAAGTGAAAATTGCGTCACTCTACTATGATGTCATATTTTGGGATAATGACATCATCAAGCGACTTATACTCCCTAATGCAAAAGAGGCAATCGCAGCGGGTGCGGTAGGTTAATTACCTACGAGGCAACTTTAATTAGGCCTAACGTCGCTATTCTACTTAGGCCTATTATGTCTCAGTGACGGCGCCAGGATTTCAGTTTTTGGGGGTCTTAATTTGCGGGAGAAAGTTTTCCGTTTTCAGCACCAAAAATTTCTGACGACTTTTTTTAGTCATTTCTTTGGTCGAAATCATGGAAAACGGTCGTTCCTTTTTCGCAAGGCCGTAGCCAGGATTTGATTTGGGGGTGTGTGTGTTTTTTCAGTTTCCCGTTCGAAAAAACCTGTCATCCGACCGAGATCAATTCATTCAATTTTTTCACTTTTTTCATTTAGGGGGTGTTTTCATGTTTTTTTTCATGATTTTTAGGCTACATCATGTGCCAGTAAATGCATTCTATTATTTTTTTACTTTTTGCATTTCGGGGGTGTTCAAACACCCAAAACACCCCCTTGCTACGGCCTTGCTTTTTCGTATCCGCCGAACTGTCTGGCAAATCTCGTGCGTACCTTTGCGGCTAATTTTGGGGGGGCTAAACGGGGTTAAACGTCCAAATATTTTATTTTTACATGGGAAAAAAGGTTTGCCTTTTTTAAGGGGCTTAGCCCCTACCCCCTAGCGCCGCTACTGTTATGCCTATCTAAATAGCACATTCCATCATATTGCAATGCAAGGAATCTAATTGCAACGTACGTGGACTAGGCCTAATAATGAGCACACTAATTCATCCTCAGACTGAAAACACGATTCGTAAAGTTAGTTTCACCTTTGATTGGGACCTCTTCCGATTGAAAGAGGCCTATGTCTGGGTTACCGGTATTTATTTGTTAAGAAACGTGCACTTCAACGGTAAAGTAGGCCTACCATACTACCCACGTTTGCAGGAAACTGTGGCAGCAGTGGCGGCGCCAGGATTTCAGTCTTGGGGGGCTGAAGCCTCGCGGAGGACATTTTCATCCGCCAAAATTTCTGATGACCTTCTTTTTTTAGTCATCCGGCCGAAATCTCGGGTGTGCTTCATTTTTGGCGAGCTTATCTTGGGGATATTTCATTTCTACATGTTAAACAACCGGATGGGTTTTTTAGGGGGGGCTTAGTCCCCCCCCTAGCGCCGCCACTGTGTGGCAGGCTACTTTATGTAGGCTTAACTAAACAAAAGCCCAGTCACTTTAAGAGAAGCTCAGCTGGCACTTTAGACATCAAATTTAGACCTCTTTCATGAAAGGCATGCATATGGGTAGATGAATTAATTGTGCATGTCTATATATTTTATGGGTCTAGAACTCTAGATAGTCCTGCAAATGTTGTAAGATAGGACACACTGCAAAACTTTCTATGCGCCTCAGAAACGCTCTGATGAAGTCCAGGCCTATAGTTTGTCATCTTCCATAGCCTGCACATAGCGTGATATAGGCCTAGGTATACACAGGTAGGCCTATAGTCTATTTGACTTATGAGACAATGGGTAATCCAATGGATGAGGCACCAGAGCTCCTTGCTTGGACTGATGTTCTCCGGTTTTTTTTGCAGCAATCTACTCTCTATAAGGATGGCTAAACATCATCAGGAAAACATTGAAAAGGTAAGCTCATGTCTAAATTCGGTTGCTTGCATGCATGCATAACGAGAGGAAGACCAAGACAAAGACTGTTAATTAATTGGACTGGATGATGAAAGACGGTTATCAGAAGCTGAAAAAGAAAGCACAGAACAGAGATGAATGGGGAGCCGTCAAACATTCGAACCTGCCTAAGGGCAGAGAACGAAAAGAAGAATTAAGATGCATGCATATCCACAAGAAGAGGCGCTATATGAATTAAATACTTAAATGAATGAATTATCTACATATTGTAGCCTAATTGTTGCAATTGGACTCATGATCATGATTCATGACACACAATGACATTCTTTTTAAGGGTAAGAATTGATTGTCGGGGGTTGTGGGGTTCAACCCCAGTCTTTCTCAGGACCTCATGGTATAACGTAAAAATCCTCATTGCGCACCCTAGGTTCACATTAATTAACGTCTGACCCCAGTTGTTTTCTTCCAATTCTCATAGGCCTATATAGGCCTACTGAAATTTCTATCATTCTATATTTCAACGCAGCTTATTGAATTTTCGTGAAGACATAGGCCTAGGCATACATGCGCATGCCTATATGCATTAACGGTCTCTGCTTATGATATTAACAAAGAAATTAAAGTCGGGCACGCAAAAAATGTATTATTAGGATGATTTACTCGTAGTCCAAATTGCAGGCGTATTTTCGGAATGTGAAACCAAAACGCAGTACCGGTAGCCTAAGGAATTGCTTCCGTAAAGGATATATTATAGGATTATGCCAATAGGCTAATTATGCATAGGCCTACTTAGGCTACCTAATTACTTCACTTTGACTGTGCGTCAGTAAGCTGAATATCGCGACTTCACACGTAACATGTTGGCGCTGTATAAATCTGGATGGTGCGATTCCGATCTGACCTTGTAACTGTACCCTGAGCGGCTGAGCCAGGACCCCCTTTGGACTACTCTTACGGACAACCTTTTTGACTCAACGCAGCGCTCGTGAGTAATTAAGCTGGTGCCCCGCGCTTGGCTTTCGAGTGGCGCTTTAGAAGTTTGTAGATCAATAATTAGCCTACGAATACTATTTTCTTTTGTCTGGTTGTAGCTGTTTGAGCGTCACTTCGAACTGGAACAGTCGGAGACGAAAGCCCAGGCGACGCTGCTCACCATATTATCGCTCACTCAGATCACCGAACTGAAGCTGCTGCTCGACATTGGACGCAATGGCCACGACTTCTACGACTTCGTCCTCACCCTTCTCCTCGCTTCCATCTGCCTCGAAATCTTCGTCGGAATCGTCATCATCTACATCGGAAACCTCAACTACTTTCACGCCACGGACAGGACCGGCCGCCGTGACGTCACTTCCGTCTTCTCACTTCCGGCGGTTACGAGCAGCAGCGCCACCTCTGGATACGCCACCATGAAGGGGCGACAGTCGTCTTCCGGAGACTGCGATCCGGTGACCGGAAGTCCAGAGTCGCACAGAATCACGGGTATTGTAAGCTGTGATAGCCCGATCGAACGTCACGTGACGTCCATAGAACGTTTGGACGCCAACATCGAAATGGCGCTAATCAAAATGGCGGACATTGAGCAGAAGAGCAACCAGGTCAGCAGCTACGTGAGGGTCCTTGAGGAGGCCCTTCGCAAGAGTCCCGGAAGCGCTGACCTGCGGGAGGAACTAGCGAGGGCCAAGAGCAGCCTGAGCGCAGCCGGAAGAGAAATATACGACACGGAAGTGAAGAGACGGGCGGATGAAGCGCAGAAGGAGCAGACGTTAGTCGTCCAGAGGCGGGAAGAAGAATACGCGGCGTTGGAGGCGTTTCGGAGGATCTGCTATTGGAAGCAGATAGCAACCTACGCCCTCTATGTCGTCATGATAATGAATATCTTCGTCACCACCTTCGGCATTTCTGGCGGTAACAGCGGCGGTAGTCGAGTGTTCGTGACGAGGCCACATCACGTGCACAGTCACGTGGTCGTTCCACTTCCGCTTACTCCTCGATCGGCTTCTTCCGCGCTTAACACGACAGACGATCATTAGCCACTTAACAGCCTACACCGCTGTCTCTATAGATCCAACACTTCACATAGCCTAATGATCGTCCGATCATTTATGTGGCCTATTACAATGATGGAAGTTGCTAGTCTATTGTAGACATTAATACCCGGAACAATTTAGCGATCTTCACAGCCTATATGCTTACAGCACGCAACCTGATGCAAAACTCCACCTCTCGCTATCTCCCCACAGGTCTTTCACTCAAAACTGAAAACATTGCTCTTTCAAAAATCCTATCCTGATTCTTCTTCTCCTTACATCCCCCGCCACTTCAACTCTAAACATCACCCACCTTAGCCGTCCATCTATCTGCCTGCCTGACTCTCCGGACTTGACCCGCTGCCTATCGATTTTGTTTTGATTGAGCGCCTGTGAATAAGCTGGTTCCCGCGACTTGGCTTTTGTGGGCGCTGTAGAAGTTTCGAGATTACGATTACGATTACGATTACGAATTCAGCGAAAAGATGAGACACGCTATGCGACTAGGGTCAGAGACGGATACAGAAATTTCCGAAGGGGGCCCCAAGATTTTCGGTGATCTTTGCCAGAAAACATCTGATGACTTTTTTATCGTTTGGTCGAAATGTCTGGAAAATATAGCCTACCAGTTTTCCCTGCCAAAATGACTATGACCTTTTTCTATTTTTTTTAAGTCATCAGCAGTCTTCCTGGTTGAAGAGTAATCTCGTAATCTCTGCAAGCAATAATAATTATACTATGGCCTCTCTATTGTCCTACTTTTCTCTCCCGCTGCGCATTGATTTAGGCCTAATGGCTATTTGAAACCAAATGGGGGCCACGTCCCATGCACTTTTTAAATGGCGGGGGGGGGGGCATGGCCGGATTGCCCCTCCCCTGGAGATCCGCCCCTAACTAGGGTATAGCGTCATGATGGTGGAAATTGCTTGTGGCTTTTTTATGCGCTTGCTGGCTTCAATTGACGCGGTCCTCTAAAGCACTTAAGGCTACGTATGCCTATAGAATAAATATAGTGATATAGACTACAGATGATTTTAGAATGGAGCAGTTCTGGCAGCATGGAGATTGGAAAAGCCAGCAAAATCTCCACTATTCGTTCTGTCAAATCTTATATTTTACCGAAATAATTCACCATGGCTTCTCCAATGGATTGTAATTTTTGACTACGACGATTTCACTTGAAGCAGAAAACATGTCATAAACATTGTGATAAAGACACTATAGAAGTCATTATAGATTGAATGGAGCACGATTTAAGAAAATCTTGCATTCTTGTGAGTTGTGATCAAGACAGGTACTGGTCGACTGGGGGTGCATACGATTTTGTGACAGCAATAAACATCTAGAATAACTATAAATCATGATAGGCTATCCTAAATAGTAGTCATATTATTATATATAAAATGTCGTCGCATCATTGTGATAAACGTGGTGGCAAAGATTTTCAAAGTAGCCTATAACTCCATTGTACCTCCCTTTGTATGGTGATAATCAAAGAAGACAATTGATATTAAACTGCAAGCCTACTCTGTGTAGTATGCATACACTTTTTGGAGAAGGCGATGATGTTGGCGCGTGGAGAGGGTAAGAGGACGACTTAGGACTAGGTGGATGGAGGAGGTGCACAGGAGAACAGTAATGAATCTCGCACAGCTGAGAGAGTTGACAATGGATAGGAGAGAATTGTGAGGACTGGTCATGGCGGTCGCTAGGGTTCCACGAAAAGACAGCACAAGGTGAAACAACACCATGGAAAATCACAGCCGTCTAACGCACTCATCTTCTGAACATTCACGAAGACACGGAAGAGTGAAGCCAACGACATAACCAAGGGTGTACTTTGCCTACAAAAAAGTGGTTGCCGTTTCCTACCCCCCTCCCATCTCCCTTCTAGTAGGCTTTGTCTGCCACTTAAAAGTTCACTCGCCAATAACAGAGCACACACTTGCAGCGGTCTCTTTCACAACAGGTCCATTCGTAATGATATGTAGTAGCCTACGCTGAGGATGCAGCAGCAGCAGCAATAAAATTAATGTACCAGCACACATGGCCAAAAAGAGAGACCGGACATACAATTAAGCCTAGCCAATAGTAGCCATAGGCCAATTATCTGCATTAGACGCACTTAACCCATATGTTAATAGGCAACATGTCTTTCAACAGTTGACCTGCCCCCGATACGCTGATACGGTTAATATTTAGGGACCTTGACAAAGTTCTTCATAATTCACAATTGCACACCACCATCGATCTATGCTTACTTTCGCTTCGTTTTTAATTCTAGTGCTCAATAAATGCATAGCAACAGGTGGGTCCAAGATGGACAGCTAACGTTAGAGCTGCAACTTTGTGTAAATATATTGATCAATTGCAGTCGTCTTTTTGTACTGCATTCGTTTCTATGATGGTGCAAGTGGGGTAAAAATATGACCATGGTTTAACCCTTTGCCTCACACTGGCCGATGCATTCGATTCATTTCACACAATGACTTGCACAGATTTGTAGATTTTGGACAATACGTCTGAACTCTGCACGAAATTTTAAATCAATAGCTTTTTCAATTATTTAATTAATACAATTCGACATTATATGAATTTCACATAAGCACTGAACAACTTCCAAGACCAAAAGAGTCATGGAGAAACTGCAAAATTGATACAGAAACAGGTCACAGTCACATCCACGATGATCACACAAAGAGGAATATAATTATGCCCTGCTGGCTTATATATTAGAATTGGCTCCCATCTTCGGACAAACAATGTCTTTCCATAATATATTCGTACAGCTTAGCAAAGAAATGGAATTTCAAAGTACACATATAGTTTTAAAGAATGTTGAAGCGAAGAATTTATTTTAGCAAAGACATTTAGTCGAGTAGAAGAGAAACAAGTGCACGAAATTGCAGCACATCGTCGAGTCTTTGCACAGATGCAATGACCAGACACTAGAAACTCGGCTAGTAACACCAACAACCAGACATTGATACACACACACATGCACAGAGATGATTTTGTAGCCATGAAGTCGTAGTAATTTATAGCTAGCCGCCCAAAAACAGACGGCCAGTCTTCCTCCAGTCAGCCGAAATCGTAGAATGGAACAAGGTGAAAAATGTTTGGTCCATAACACAGAGTCCAGCGTTAATGCAAAAGACAGAGCATTGTCCGTCCAGCATCTTTGGGATATTTAGGCGATGACATGAAGACAGATCTAGTTCTCTTCACCATCGGCTGGACCAGCATCGTCGCCAGGAACATCTGACGTCCATAGCTACAAAAGCCAAACAGAATACATCCGTTGAAACTTGGAACCAAGGCACCCTCAATATCAAACTCCTCCATGTACTCCAACTGTGGCCATCAGACCACGTGTGCAAAATAAATGCAAGTGTATCCCTCATTCTGCCGATACATTCAACACATTCAAATTTCTTCTTCACACCAGGTTACAGTTCATTTAATTTCAACAATACATCTGCGATACCTTAGCAGGAAACAGAACAATCACACTAAACCAATCACACTAAACCAATTATCCTTGTTGGCTCTTGGAAGCTCTTTGGCAAGGATAGCTACACCATCAGTGAAAACAACATCTCTCAGAAGAGCAAAGAATGCCATTTACAACCGATGGTCGAAACTGCACAGCCCTGCACAGGTGCAAATTCTAATCACTAGCACAAGGGTTGCCCAGGTCTGTGCAAAGCTGGTAGTAGTCCCAGAACAGATTGGAAATGTAAACCCCGCTAATTTCAAACCGCGCATCAAGTATTTTCGTAATCGATCAGTGCTAACCACATATGACGACAGTCGTAATTTATTAATTGATATTTAACTTTTTATCGGATCTGCATATTTATGCTAAAAGATCCATAATTTCCCTTTTTCACAATCAGGCAGTGCAAGCCCTCAAAATATCCTATGACAACTAGCCCCCCCTAATATCTGGCCTGGCACTAACCGTGAGGTTATCTCGTAGAAGCTGCATTATGAGCGTGCTGTCTTTGTACGAATCCTCGTTCAGCGAATCCAGCTCAGCTATAGCTTCGTCGAACGCCTGAAACAAAACACAAAACCATCATAGTCCAACATTACAGTAAGCATATCGAAAGTGATGCTCCATTTCACACAAAGCTAACAAATACGCCTACACAACTTTCAGAATTCTTCCACATCAGGAAAAAATGTAAAGTTTCTGCCTGCCAAACAAGTACTAATGCTCCTCTCATCTTGTCAGTCTAGCAAGACAACTCCAGAAACTAATCACACATAGGCTGACCAAACATTGGTCTCATTAATTCCATTTCATATTTAATCATTATTTATCATTAGCTCATTTGACAACCCATCATACTTCTTTATTTGGTAGCTAGGTCGTTTAAGTTGGTAAATATGACCATTCTCGACTCGTGCGAAAGAAAATTCCCAAATGACTCACAAGTCGGAAATTTAGGGAGACCGCCTGAAATGCATCAGAAATGTTCTTGTGCCTTGTTCTCACCTGCTTAGCCAGATGACAGGCTCTGTCTGGCGAGTTTTGTATTTCGTAGAAAAACACGGAATAGTTAAGCGCCAGACCGAGACGAATCGGGTGAGTTGGCGTCATCTCTTCCTTGGCAATGTCCAGCGCCGCCTGGTACGCCTTCTCAGACTCAGCAACAACGTCTGCAGAAACCAAAGAAACAGAGTAAATCTGTTATGTTTATATAGTAGAAGTGTTTCATCATTACCAATTAACATCATCACCGTAATTTATTGAACCCCCATTTCAAGAACGTAAATAATAATAATAATCATGGTTTATTAGATTTGAAATGGACATGCTATGGTAGGATTACAGTTTCAAAGAATGAATTGTTGATCATCACAAGTAGGCAGCAAGTTTACGAACACCATCTGTTATGCTTTAACTGTTTCGGTGAACAATAAAGTATTTTGATTTTTCTATGAAAAGGCTAAGTTGACCTAAGTTGAAAAATTGGAGACAGTTTCAAATCATAGTACAATTTGTGAAGGATAAAAAGGCATAGCAAACGGAAAAGAAGTCCAGTTAATAAGGGTCGCATGAAACTAAGTCTAGACATTAGGTCTATAAACACAAAGCAATGAGATGATATCCGCAACTCACAGACATCACATGTACTAGGAAATGAAAAGACTGTATAGTACAGTGATTCCCAACCTGTGTGCCGCGGCACACTAGTGTGCCGCAAGACTTTTGCAGGTGTGCCGCGGGAAAAAATCAAATATGTTATTAATTAATAATGATCCCAAACAAAACATCCGAAAACATCATCACTGCAACATCAAAACTTAAGTCAGCTGGTCTTAATCTCTCACAATGTAGCAGGTTAAGATTTCCATATGAAGTCTTGATTGTTTTCCCATGGCCAATGAATGAATCTCAGTCAAAGAAGAAATTGCGCTTGAAATAGGCCTAGGCCTACTAAATTCATTGATAGACCTACAGCCAGCAGTAGACCTACAGCAATACTTCCCTTCGCTTGCAATATTATTTATACCGTTTAATCAATCAGTCCATTTGTAATCGGCGAAACAACAAATCTTACAACCGAGGATGAAGAACAGCTCATTGATTTACGAAATTACAAATTTTATCAGTCAACATTTTTCTAAAAGAGTTTGGATGAGGTTTGGCTTTCCATCCAGAAATCATATCCTTCTGTCAGTTCAAGAGCAGTCAAATTCTTCTGCCATTTGCATCTTCGTGGTTTTGTGAATTAAGATTTTCAGCTTTAACTGAAATCAAGTGTGAAAGGGAGAGACTTCTTAGAATCGACGATGAAATGCGAGTATGATTGTCGTCTCTGGATCCTCGTTTCAATTTGATCTGCTGACTGACTAGACTCACTAGAGTATTATTAGACAATAAGAACATTGAAATTAGAATATTATTTAAATATTAGTGACAAATAGATAAAAATGGTAATTATAATTAAGCGTGCCGCGAAAATTTTTGTTCTTTCTTAGTGTGCCGCAAGTCAAAAAAGGTTGGGAACCACTGGTATAGTATGCATAGATGCAGCGATCTAAACAACACAGAGTCATTAGAAGCAACTATAAACTAATGAACATAACTTGTGACCTTATTAGAAGATATTATGTGGTGTTACAACCCGTTACATCTTCAATTCAATTCCTTAATAATCAGTTTCATTTACGAAGTTGTCTTTGTCAATGCCAAAAATCCCTGCATTCTGAAATTGTTTAAGAGCTGGAGAAGATATTCTAGCAGCACATCAATCCGTCGCAGGACAAAATAGCTTCTCAGTTATGGATGCCATTGAAAGTCAAAGGACAGCAGGTCGATTTTTCTATAATTATGTTTTGGCCGCAATTTAAACCTAAGTCTGTGTTGCTCCTCATAGTCTCAACTATCACTGTCAACAACTTTTTCAATTCATCAACAAAAACACTTAGTGAAATTTCCCTGTTTACCAGTATGTCATTACGGGGAAAAACAAGCTTAGAGCTGCTCTACACAGCAGTAATGCTTATTAGCTGGCCACTGGCAAAAAACATCACAAATCAAAAAGCCGTTTCTTAAGCTCGCAGACATCCATTCTATTTATTTATTTCTCCATTTCTATAGCACCCCTCGCTACTCAGAGGCACTCATCTACAGCGCAAACACTGCATCGGAGTTTCACGCCAAGCGATCGAGCAATTGCGAGCAAAGGATTCACTTGAGGTCCTTAAACGGCCTCTTGAGATGGATTCGAACCTGCAACTCTCCGGCTGCAAGGCACCGAGCATACCCACTACAAAACGGCGCCCCATGGACTCGTATTAAGTATTATCAACTCATTTTCTTAGCCTCGTCATATGATGCCGTCTCATCTTCACACCCACAGTGTACGGTCGATGTACTCATTGTGGTTGAGCTGTCTGGAGTGCAGGTGGAGCAGAAATCTAACCATAGTTCCGCCCCTACACGGATTTGAACCACTGACATCTTAATTGACAATGAAAATGCTAACCACAACACACTCAAGCAGCCTTAAACAGCAAATCAATGCAGTTTCTCTTCACCTGTCTTCGTGGTTCCCGAGGCAACTTCCGCAAGATACCGGAAATAATCTCCCTTCATTTTCAGGTAGAACACTTTGCTTTCAGCACTGGTCGCCTTTGCAATCAGATGCTTGTCCAGAAGATTCTACAAGACACATAACAATTATGATCACTGCCACTGAACAACATACCAACAAAAATCAGTTCAAAACTTTTAACTGAAACAGCAAGTTTGAACCACTTCTGCAAACACACAGTACTGTTAAGCCAAATGAAAGCCTGTCACTAACAGTAGAATTTTGATATCGTAGACTATCATTATCTAGTCTAGATAACTTCAAACTCAAATATATATAAGCCATGCCATTCTCAAATTCCACGTCAATTGCTAGATCCTCAACATTCCTGGAAACTCCTGTTCACCTGAAGGTGAGTAACATAAAATGAAAGCATATGACCTGGAAAGCAGACACTTGTTGCATCAGCTGCATATTCTGCTAACATCAGACATCAGTCTCGGCAGTTGATTATTAGATTTAGCATACCAGATCATCTTGAAATGTGCACTAATCATGCATAAGAGTAGTTCATTAAAAATATTCATTAACAGGGGGACAATCTGAAGGAGCCAAAGCCCGCTGGAGTTAGGAGCACCTCCGAGTAGTTTTACTTGAAGAGATGCTATATAATTTCCTGAATGAATAAATGAATGAGAGGGATTATGTTTGCCATAACAAAATTTATTTTCCAATTTGTGGCCAAGAATATGATATATTCCACTAAATTGAGAATTTACAATGTGGAAATTATCGAGTCTTATATTTTCAAACATTTCCTGTAGACGCGTTAAAATACCTTTGTCTCAATTTACATAGATAGGAGAGGATCGTAAAATTAATTCCAGCATTCTTACTAAGTCTGGCTGACACTACAAATGAAGTGTGGGCAGGAAGAAAACCTGTTCAAAGCAGATATGAAAGTAAACAACTCCTCCCTTTGCTCGCAGCAAATCCTTGCATACCGATAAACAAAGGTTTGCTGGCATGTGTAGGAAGAGGAATGGGCGAGGTTGAACGGACCAGACAGGCACAGACACATTCATACTGACTCACCAGGACGTCTTGGCAGATATCTCTTAGTTCCTTCTCCACCTTTTCCCTGTACTCCTTGGCCATTGCCTGCTTCTTTTCGCTGCCCTGCGAGCCCTCGGCCTTCTGCTCGATGCTCGAGATGACCCGCCACGAGGACCTCCGAGCGCCGACGACGTTCTTGTAGGCAACGGATAAGAGGTTCCGTTCCTCGTTGGACAGCTCCGAGTTCATTTCCGTCACCGTCTTCATCGAAGCCGCCATGTCGTCGTAGCGCTCGGCCTGTTCCGCCAGCTTCGACTTCTGCACCAGCTCGTCCCTGTCCTGCCCAGCCATTCTCTGCTGCGTTAGTACCGGCGTTTTTAAGATCTGTGTTGAACCGATCTACCAACCACACCCCAGCAAATGCCCTGCCACTCCAAGATGGACGACGACGGCTACGGGATTTTCTCAACCAGACCTAACAACGCCAGAACAGGTGCGTTGTATCAATGCGCCGCAACTCGGACTATTTCCTGGTCGAATTCACTGTAAAAATATTATTAAAGGCTAACCTACTTCAGACTTTAGTATGAAAGCCTCATAAAAAATGGTAAAAGCTGATCTTTCGTAAATTTAGATGATGCAATGTCTATGGTTCAGAAAGTTAAAATTATGTGGAAATTCTTAATGAACGCGGGAAAGTAGTGCGCTATGGGGTTCACAGGACGTTAACACGGGCCGATTACGTCAAAAACGTTGCCAGGGTTGCCGTGCCTGAGCAGTGCGTTAAAACTGCATCGAATAGAATAAGAATTACATTTCAAACACGTGCACCTTGTTACTATGTCCTGAGCAGAAATACCAAAGATATTATAGTCTGCAACTATATATAGAGTCTATATATATATATATTATAGTCTACGACTAGTGGTAGACTATAAGGTCTTTGGAAACACCATAGGATGCTATCATGCTAAGCAGCAGAATCAGAACTGGAACTTTCTTACTGCAATAGGTACGAGTGTCCACATCTGTGAGCTCAGCAGGCTTTAGCCTCCAGGCTACGCGCACTAGTTTCGATTACTCATTCAGCGGCGCGCGGGAGCAAGTGGCATCATGTATTAATTAAAACTAAAAATTTATATTAGAAAAAATAGACTCATCAGCGGCGCTCCAGACCCGAGCCTATGAAATTACTGTAGAGTGTAGAATAGGCCTAACACATTAAATTTTCATGCGCTTGCTAAACTTGTTGAGCTCTTTCAAAATTCCAACTGGTGGGCTCTGACATGGACTGAGCTAGGCTATAGGACTATAGCAACATGAAAACGAGGGAGGGACAATGAGCCTGAAGAGTCCATGACCAGTCGACCGAGGCTGATTACGCTGGTAGGTGTTGGTGTGAAAATGCGAACGGGCAATTCCTTTTAGCGGCGGAATTAAGGAAGTGAAATTTCGCATACTTAACTAAGTGGGAATGTGAATCTCTATGCACCATTTTCGCAAATTCCATCTATTATTAAATTATTTTCACCCTCACCATACAGACGTCACCAACATAGGAGAGGAAAGAAGGGTCGATAGCGTTGCTGCTTCTGAGTGGCGCTATATAAACGTTCGATTAGCATTACAACTACAAAGTTATGCAAGTCGCAGTTATGTTTATTGGGCGAATTTATACAACTTGACAACATTATTACATACTTTTGGAAGGCAAGCGAAGTAACATCCGAGATCTAGGCCTACCTGTATAACTGGAATGCATACATTGGGCAACTAGACATCACATCTGCCAGGAATACTGTGTGAGAGCTAGGTGGAGTTTTGGTGAGCTCGTACGATGGGTCGGAAGTTTAACTTCCACCAGCACTACGTCAAACTTATCATACGAGCTCACCAAAACTCCACACCTCGCTATCTCCCCACAGGTCTTTCACTCAAAACTGAAAACATTGCTCTTTCACAAATCCCATCCTGATTCTTCCTCTTCTCCTCACTTCCCTCGTCATTTCAACTCTTAAACATCACCCACCTTAGCCGTCCATCTATCTGCCTGCCTGACTCACCGGACTTGACCCGCTGCCTATATCGATTTTGTTTTGATTAATTGCCTGTGAATAAGCTGGTTCCCGCGACTTGGCTTTTGTGGGCGATGCATAAGTCTCGAGATTACGATTACGAGCATACACTTTGGCCCTAATGGAACGACAAACTAAATTTTAGAGACAGCTATGGAACGCAATGCAAACTGATCCCAAAAACCGGGTGATCTGAAATCCCGGATCCGTAAGAATTATTTATATAAATGCCCTACAAAACAAAACATCCAAAACATCACCCAAAACCACGTCGATGCCCAAAACATCCGCTAGCCATCCTCATTTGTTAAAATCCCTTTAAATATGATTGAGATATACACGCTCTTGCTAGACAGTCAAATTCAGCAATATGAATATTAGACTAGTCACGATTCTCCGTTTTCTACGGACATTTTAATGCAGCAGATTCAACAGAACGTGAAACTGACTCTATTATCGCTCGATAATACACGTTTGCTGTTAAACGAGTGTGAGTTGTTAGTGATTTATAATTTTATGGTCAAATGTCTTCCTCAAGTTCTTCCGATTCCGATTCTGAAGAGAAGGCAAAGTTTAAAGATGCTGCCATTGGTAAATATGCATCAAAGCAGATTATTATTATGCAATAGTGTCACTTAGAAAAGAACAAATTTGTCCATCGAATTATCGCTCAATTTAGAGTTTTGGCTGCAAATTAGGGTAAAACTGCATTTTAGCGTATTTTATTATCTCAAAATCGATATCATGTATTTTAGCGTATTTTATTATTTAGCGTATGTATTTACACATTTCGTTGATGAAATCGTTATAACGTGACAGACAAAATTGAGTGATATTGGAAGCTGGATTATTGAAAACTTATGGATGAAAAAGAAGCTGAATTGATGAAAAAACACTTGAGAAATGGAATGTGGATTAAGGTATCTAATGGCTGACGTAGCAATTGGTTGGACAAAAATAACGCTCGAGAAATGGAAACGGAAATGATGAAAAGATTGCTTGAGAAATAGAAGTTGGATTGATGAAAATTATTTCCCTTCAATAGAAGCGGGTTGCTGAAACGATACTTAATTAAATGAGAGCTTGATTGATGGGAAATACTTGTTATTTAAATAGAATTTGGATTGATGAAAAAATAATTCTTGCAGCAAAAGAAGCTGGATTAACGAATGATACATTCCAAGGTAGAAGTCGGATTGATGAAAATACCTGCGGAAGTTCGAAAGCGCATCCAAATAATAAAATACGCTATTTATTTTGAGCTAACCTGTCTTGAATAAAATACGCTAAAATACAGTTTTACCCAAATTAGTTACTAAAGATGAAGCGTATATACACGGTTTTCCGGGAATGAATTGTGCCTAAATTTCACTAATGCAATACTTCAAAAGCAAGGTATTGCGAAATATATTTTACTTATACTTAGTGTAGTGTGGGCCCAGATCTTATACCTGCCTTTCATTGGATGATTTACTTTGTCACAGCTGGTGTAATGATCATACTGTCAGTATCTTTTTCTTTTTACAGATGTTGGTACGATATTACACATGACAGCACCAGAAGTGAAGCCATTTCAGAGAAGAAATTTTGCTGCACCATCCAGGTATGTATCAAGGTATTTAAAATGTAACTTTGTTTAGTTTCCTGGTGCTGCAGAAAAACCACAAAGTGAGGAAAACTAGCGTATTCACCAATGCCATAGCTTAAAGTGGGTCTCAAAATGCTTTGATTGCTTTCCCACTGCTCACCATGCATGGAACCCTGGAAACGCATGCGCTCCAATAAAGCTGTTCTTTGGCATTCCCTTCTCACTCACACCACTTTAACCAGTGCTGTATAAAATTGTATAAAATTGAGTGTGCAAGAGTGAGATTGTTTGGTCAGTTTCGATCGTTGGCGCAACTACTGAAAACTATACCACCTCACCATGGAACTACAGAATATTTCTAAACATCTTATGGTGCACTTTCTCATTTTCTGTCATTCCTCATCAGTTTTGATGTTAGCCAGGCTTAAAGTGTGACTGGACGGTCATGGACGGCGTTTAGGCACTTATTTTCAAACCTGAACACCGTCCTGCCATTTATTGGGCAAGCACCACTTGGAAAGGTAAGGGACGTTCAGGCACTTCTTTTTTACACTTTAAGCACTGATTTTACCTTGTTTGGTGACTATGCTCAGGGCTTAAAGTGTGGCCGAATAGTCAATGGTCATGGATGGTGTGGGGGCACTTATTTTCAAATCTATATGCTGTCCTGCCACTTATTTGGCCAGCACACCTGAAAATGTGAGGGACGTCCAGGCAATTATTTTTTTACATTTTATATGACTTTAAGCACTGCTTATGCTTAATATTTAATTTTAGATATGATCAGCATTCATCTAACAAAGGTCTCGATTTGGACACTACAGCTGAGTTTCGTAATTTCGTAGCCAAGAAATTGTACGAATCATTGGAAAGGTAATTACAGTTTTGAAAAACATAGTTGTGGCAAGTTGCTAAACTATTTTGACATGCTGAAAGTTTAGATAGCTTAATAATAATAATAATAATAATAATAACAATGACGATTTCTATGGCGCCGTAACACAGCCATGCCGCTACAAGGGCGCCTCACATACTAAACTAAACAGCAGGATAGGCCTTGAGGAATAAATGAGCTTGTGACATAGCCTGTGTTATAATTGCATGGTAAAATGTGCAGTAGTACATGTATAATAGACATCTTACTAGGCTGCCAAACGGTTAAATTTGATTCCTGTAATAACTTGTGATACTACGAATTGTAATCATACTGCAGTTTCAATCTGAAATAATGAACGAAGATTATTATAACTTCCTATTCAAATGAACATGTGTATTACTTCAATTATTGCCATAGAAGAATCAAATTCAAGAAGGTCGTCAAAGAAACGGCACCAGACGCAAAAGAGGAAATGAAAAGTGACTTGGATTCAGACTGGGGATTTCGCTTGTTGAGCTCATCCGTCTCCAACTCCAGGACAGTAATCGCTGCAAAGGCTGGAAAGCGTGGCAGATCAAAGAGCACCAGCAGCGACAGGTATCCCACAGTTCTGTATTTCCAGCTGATTATTAATTTATTTTTTATCCTATTTCTGTTGATTTTCTCTGATTAGAACGATGCTGGCGTCTTGAGGTAGCAATTAAATGGTGCAGTGGCAGTACAACATATCACTATCCAGTAACAGTTTGTAATAGTTATTTTGTAGAACTGATATTCTTAATCTTTTCATTACATTGTTTTGTAGAATTGATATTCTTAACCTGTTCATTACATTGTTTTGTTTCATTTTGTGTGTACAAGAAGTAATTTAATACAATATTTCTAAATCACTTGGTATGTACACCTATTGATCGATTATTGGTTATAAATATAGCACCCCCATCAGGATCTCTAAAGACTTCCAACCCAGGTGTAAGAGAAGTCTTGAGCAACTAATAAAATGGATAGGAGGGATCCGAGGGAGGAGACACATCTCCAGGGAAGTCTGTTCCGTGTCATTGGGCCAATCACGGAGAATACATGGCATTGTATACTGGCTGTGCAAGCAGGTCTCTGTGAGTGGCAGATCAGAGGCTCCGGCCGTTATGAGATGACAGAGCAACATAACCTCTAGAAGTAGATAGCGCCACACCAGACAAAGAGGAAGTCCTAAAAGAGTTAACATAATAATAATAATAATTATGACACAATTTGTATGGTGCAGTAACAGTCGCAAGGGCACTTTACAAAACAACTAACATGCGGGATTAGCCCTAGCGAACAAGTATGTTTTTTAAATAGATAGAGGAAAAGAGCCTCCTTGATGTTGCCAACTAGATCAAAACCTAGATTTTAGAGAGCCACATGACTACAAGGAATATTTTCAACAAATGATAACACTACATGACTGTGCTGTCGCTATTTTTGCAGCGACTCGCATGAAAAATTGGCATCTGTTGCCGTGGACCTGCAGACAATTTTGGATGACAGAACGATGCTGAACAAGTTCCGAGCGAAGGAAAAAGTGAAGTCGGATGAAGCGGTTCACAGGCAACAGACAGAAGAATCTGTTCAGTTGAACACTGGTACAAATGACCAGACAAATACAACAATACCAAAGGATAAGAAAAAGAAGGTTCACAACAGTTAACAATTGAAAAACTGAAAAATTCACTTTACTGTGTTTGTGCTAAATTTATGTTTTGACGGTCTACCCATGAAGATAACATGGCTTATTTGAGAGAGTTTGAATTTTCCTTGAGGATTTAATTATCGAAATGATCTAGCCCAGCGGTTCTCAAACTTTATTTTTAATTGTACACGCCCCAAGTAAAAATATCGAATTATGGCATACCCCCAGCAAAGTCAGATCAGAAACAAAATGTCATTGCGAAGTCCCTTGCAGTGACAACTAAAAGTCCTTTTAAACATTGGTGACATCGTGTACAAGAGTCATAATAGGGAGCAGAATTTAAAATATAGGCCTACTGGTATGTATAGTTTTAATCATGTCAAAAAAAATGGGAAATTGGGTCTATAACCCTGTAAAAAAGAACTAGCATAACCCATAGCATTATAGTGCTGTGTGCTTGTTTTGATCAGTGCAGATTTAAAATAAAAAATTACCTGGTTTAATATTTGTCAATTTCAAAAGAAAGTCTAGGCCATATTTGTTTTTGATAGCAAGAATAGTTTAATAACCAGTATCACACAGATATGACGTGCTGAAAGGAATCACAAGTTTTACTGCTCGACCAGCAATTAATCCTTAGGCCAATTCAGCTCTCCCCTATTTGAGCTCTAGTCTACATATATGCTGAGAATTTCTGGCTTTGATTCTTTCAACCATCTAAACATTTTATTTCAAAATTATAGTAAGAAGCCAAAATATAATGTATATGTTGCATGCACTATATAGTGTGTGAGTCTAATTGTATTTGTGAAATAAATAAATAACGATGATGTTATATGTTGGCTGTTGCAAGCTGCAACGTTAAAAATCATTGCTAATCGAAGAAAAATGGACACAAAGTTCTTAAGCTCAAAGAAAATTTTTCTGGAATTTTTTCGCGTACACCTTACTGGCATCTGGCGTACCCCCAGGGGTACGCGTACCACAGTTTGAGAACCCCGATCTAGCCCTGCAAACAGATCGTGTTCGGTTAGTCGGCTGTGAATGAACAGAAGCAAAATCTATGTAGAAGTTGGATGACCCCAGTAAAGTTGTGTACTAAGCTCATGTGCAAGTATGTGTGTTGAGCAAAAGTAGATGTGATTTACTTGCTATTTAAAGATGCAAAAGTAAACCTGTGTGGAATAACTAAGTTGCCTTTATCATTCGAATGGAATGACCCAGTAGTACCCTTTAATTCCTGGTGCATCAGGAAAAACAGACGCTTCACTCATGAACCATATTTGGCAAGTTTTCCCACATAATCAAAACACTTTGCAATAAATATAGTGTACAGACCTTTACTGGAAATGAGAACAAATCCCTTAGCTCCCTGCATTTTATGTGTCTACTCAAACGTCTAAATGCTACACATCTGTTGCTTTTTCTACAGTTACTCACTAGTCTGTCCTGATCAGAAATTATATACATGATGCATGTGCACGAAGCAAATATTTTAAAAACCAAATCCATATCCACATCAGTAGTTAAACCCAAAAAATTCTACATCATCTACTGTCTTTTCCCATTAAACTGGTGAATTCCAACCACTAATATACATTTTAGTGGTACTTCTAAATCCATCAAATCCACCACTCAATCCCGTTAAAATCACAAGGCAAAAATCATGAGAAAAATTGGTCCACCACATAATTTTTATTTGATGAGATCATCAATCAATCATGATGTGCCAGAATTAGCATCATTTCACCCAGGTGAAGGTGATGTTTTAAAAACCTGAAGCTCTATTTCTTTGCGACCTGCTCTGCTTTGCCTGCATCAGATTTCTTTGCTTTGCTAGCATCTGACTTCTCTGCTTTGCTAGCATCTGACTTCTCTACCTTGCCAGTATCTGACTTCTCTGCTTTGCTAGCACCTGACTTCTCTGCTTTGCTAGCATCTGACTTCTCTGCTTTGCTAGCATCTGACTTCTCTTTCTCTGCTGCCGGAGCATCTTCCTCTGGATCACCATGGATGTTGAACAGCTTAGCAACTTCGCTCAAGTCGTCAAATTTGGTCGATTCTTTAATTATCTAGAAGTACAACAGAAGATCAGATTTCAGTTTAAATAAATGATACATATAAATTCGAGTAGAATAAAGTTTGTGAGACATCAGTAACCAGCACTACAGACCACCGGTAGGTCTCTAGGATCTTCATAATTGTGTAACTTAGTTAGACATCACTGTAGGACATAAATTTTGTGTAGGTTTGCATCTAAATTTGGTACGCACTACAGTAGTTATTTCAGCACAGCTTGCTCCTTGTGAGCCAAGGTCAGTCTGACATTATTTCAGGGTTATTTTTAAGGAATTTTTAGAACTGCACAGCCCCTTCTTTCTTTTCACATCCTCCATGATAAATTACTTCCAATCGGAGGACAGTGACCTTTTTTGCTAGTTTTAACTGTACATATGTGCTTCTACAACTGCACAAATACATTTAGAACTGCACATTTTTTGTACAACTGCATGTTAAAAAACCAGCAGATAGGGTTAATCGATATCCCAATAGTATAGTTAATGTGACAAAACACTAACAGGTCTCCACCACAGTCTTTTGACATCATTAAAGTACCACACCAATAGAGTGTGAACATCCACAATAGGGGAAGGGGGAAAGGTAAAGTCGGATGCAGTCAAATCTAGAGAAGGAGATGGAAGGTTCCATCATCTTTGCAGAAGTCCTTTATTGACAGCCCTTTGTATGTACTGTAAACATTTATCCCTTATACACTTTCTGCAGTCCATCTAATCATCCATTTCTCCACCTCCCACTTGTCCCTCACATGCCTTTGAAATTACCTTTGACTGTTAAACAACAGATTGCAATGTCTTCATACCTGTCTGGCAATTGGCATTTTGTTGAAGACGTTCCACAAGACAATGCCAACGACGACGTCATTCCTCAGGTAGAAAACAACACCCTTTCCAAACTCCTCCTCCGTCAACGGTTTCGACGGCGCCGAGTACGAAACGCCGGAAGACGACGGCTTCGCCGCCTGCTCCGTTTCCGATCGGACGCTCTCTCCGGTCGCCTCCACCACCGCCTTCGGAGTATCTTTATCGGTTGCCTTGGCGAACACTCCAACAGTCGGAAGAGTTGAATCGACCAGACCGATTGCCTCGTAGCCGATCTCTGGTCCCAAGTCGGACCAGAACATCGATTGATGCCAGTAGTTCTTCCGAGCGCCAACCATGTTCTCTCCTGCAAGACGGCCGCTCACAACAGCGTGATCGTGATGCTCAACCCGTCTGCGACCGAGTTTCACGTCGTAGAAACAGGCAGCATCACCAGCCTGTACATAAATCATGCATAATGAAGCAATAAATAGTTTCATCTAGATACGCTGAGGCATAGGAAGCATACTGGTCATACTGGTACAAGCTAGCTACACTGTGGCACAAAGTAAACTAGTCATATCATTACAAAACACTGAGGTATATAAAGCAAGAAACAGTCTTATATATAGTATACAGTCATACGACAATAGTACAAAATTCAACGACATTAGTACCAAATTCAATGACATTAGTACCCAATTCAGCGACATTCTTCTTTTCCTTCAGGTTTGAATTAATCCCTCTCTACGGAGGGGTCAGCGACATTAGTGAGGCAATGTCAAATGCACTACAACATCAGTAGTTCTCTGAAAACTAAGTGAAGCACCTTTCTAGATTGAGAATTGCATCAACACTCCACTCTGCATGTACTTAAAATAAAAATCTTTCTTGAAATCAAGTCTTCTTGAAAAAAAGTCTTTCTTGAAATCAAAGCCTTTCTTACCACCCAGACATTAGACCTTGCTTCAAGCTCAGCATTCACCAGAAATCCACCGAGTTGATCGTGAATCTCAAGATCGGAAGAAAACGCCAGATCGACGTTCGGCTCGAGTCCAACTGCGACAATCACGTGATCAACTGATACCTAACAACCAGAAGATCAACAGGAACAGAAATCTAAGTAAGTAAGCCAAAACCACTTGTAAAACAAACAATACAGTATTCATAAAAAAAGTATTCATTTAACCCAGCACTAAATTATTTAACTATTCTTATGTAGCCGTATATAAAATACTGGCAAAGTATTTCCAAAAATACACAAGAATTAAACTGTAACCCATTAAAGACATTCAAAACAGTGGTTTCTGCATTTAAAATTCTTTAACATGTGCGTTTTATAGCAAATGAACATTAGTTTTTGAATCTCAGATTAATAGAACATACACTACTTCCATCACTACGCTTCAGTACAACTTGTTTCGTTTTTGGATCAAACTTGCATTCGGTGACGATTGAATCAGGCAAGACATCAACTCCCTCTGGTTAAAAAAAAAAGAAATATTTATCTAAGGAAGAGCAGCAGAAACAGTTTAGAATAGTGAAGAAATCTGCAGCATAACCTGTAAAAGAAATTGTGCACAACAACTTTTCTATGCAAACTGAAAATTCCTTAGTCTTATAATGCACTTACATACTGTATCATTTCACTCCATTCGTGAACACTATTCAAATTGCTTTAAAATACACTTGTTTGATCAGTTAGTTATACATACAGATGACAGAAATGATGGTAAAAGCACTCCATTAATGGTCTTGGATATATACACCTCTAATTCACTACCTTTGTAACAGGCTATTTCTATATCAAACAAACTCACAATTTGTTTCATACATTACTTACGGCTTAAGTGTAGAGTGTACCTGTTTATGGTCTGTCAACTGGTTTATTGAATAAGCGGAAAATTATTTATTATTGTTCCAAAAGACAAGCACATGGAAGCAATTTTTTTCAGTTCATCCAGCTATGACACGTCTCCCAATTCACTAAAAATCTGCTATGTACCAATCACCATCATCATACGTCTTCCAGTCAGAAAATGGTCACAACCAATTTCATAATTTTTAACCAACATCCACCATGATAGTCCTGCTCTCTAGCTGAAGAGTTAGTTGACTCCTTCAGTGTCTCAACACTTCAAAGCCGTTACCAGAATTATTTGCATCGTTCAACCATCAGCTGATATGCCTTCAAGCATTAAGTTTTTCAGTGCCACAGAAGCCAATATATTATTCTTAGAATCGCTAATACCTCTTCTAACTTTTTCCGTTGCCCATTTACTCAGGTACTCTGGAAGAACGTATCCCATGTTTCCTAAAATGAAATAAAAAACAAATGCATTCAATGAAGCTGCGAAAATCATCAAGAAAACAGTAATGTAGCAACTTCTTATAATGGGAATTAATCTCTAATAGAACATAATGCCATGGCTTCACTAAGACATGTTCTTTCATGAGGTAAATTACTCAACTTTCAAATTACCCTGGTCAACACCTGCAGGTAGAGCAAATTGGAACACTTTTTCAACACTAAACTATCTACAAGAATATCAAAATTATGATAAAACAAAACGAAAAATGCTGAAATTATATTTTGCATCCAATTTCCTATGCTGTCAATTCAAAAACCATTTGCTTAAACCATCATCATCAATGCACTAAGCACATTGAACGAAATGGAAATTAAGAAAAAAATGTATTACTAGTGCATATGCTTATATACTGCATTCACCTTTTTCTGGAAACAGCTGCGTCACCTTCATGCCATTCTCCGTTCCTAAATCACATAACATGCACACCAGTCAACAAACATTAAATCATATACTCTGTTATAATATCAATATCTAATTTATCACAATATATTATGTACTGTATATAGATACTTTACGTATTTTATATAGAAACACTCAAACATACACATTCTGGTTGCAAACCAAAGATATTTGCATCTCAAGCTAATGTTCTTAAACTCAATGGCATGTTTAAAGCATCACTGGAGAGCATATCAAATATGTATTTCAGCTAAAATCGCAACATTGATAATGTACTAATGTCAAACTCCTCACACATTGCCACTGCATCTATTTTCAGTTGTTCACAAATTGGTGCAGATAGCTGATGCTTTTAAAAGAGTTTTGCTCTACTAAGAAAATCAAATCAACCGAACAGTTTTAAAAATTACAAGTTAGCAACATGATATTAGGTACTCAACCACGTTTTCCAACGGCACAGGCGAGTTCGCTTCCAAGGAATCCTCCTCCAACAATCGCAACAGATTTTGCCGTATGCGTAATTCTTTCAAGTCGCTTGAAGTCGTCAATCTTAATGAAAACACAACTGCCTCAGATGTATAACAATCCAAGTAAGATAAGATAAGACAAGAATATTCTTTAATATACCAATTGCTATCCGCATTTTGGTGTACATACAAAGTATAATAAACAAACGTACATAATTTCTATATCCAATCAATGTCAAAGTGTTTTAGAATAGCATAAAATCCTAAGTCCAAATCCAATCTAAATTTTAAATTTAAAAAAGAAGTTCTTTTAATGTTCTTTTAAGTACAATGCTTTCACAAATCAAAAAGCTTCCGTGTCGGTCAAACGAGGATTCTAAGGAAATAGAAGACACAGAGCATCCCTTACGCTCTCGGAAGGCACCTATGAATATCAAGTGCTAACAATCTCAACTGCTCAGCCTTAGCATAAGTGTTTGGCCAGCACTCTCCTTCGCAACATGATCTTCATACTAAAAGTGTATGGCAAGCATAGTCATCACAGCTGCGTTGACTAGGGGATGTTACTGGAGTCGGAATGTTAAAAAATTTATTTCCTGGTAAGGATTTTCACCCAGGCCTCAAAAACCAAGCAGGCTAACCACTCTACTGTTGAAATTCACACTCAAAATCACAATCCTCAGACTGAACTAGATCTGCCACTACCATTGGCAGCATACACACGAATTTCAGTTTGGTCACTGTGCTCCAAGCTCTTCCTCAAATTTTATATGCACAAATACCAAAAAGAATTCAAAGATCAAATAAATAAAAACCAAACCAGGTAGAACTTATTTTGCTTAAACAATTGTCCTAAATTCTTACAATGTTATTAAACTTCACAAATCAATTTAAATGAGAAATAACCCAAAAAATGATTCAACTGGATATGGATAATGGGAAAGCTGTAGACGAACTTACAGTGCGGAACAACGTTGTTCGTTCTTGGACTTCTTTGCCGGCATTTTCAATGACTGCCAGATTTCGTGGTTTGCCACCTTCAAACAATATCTAATTTCATGAATTTTATCACCAATTTAACATCATCACCATCAGCAGAAATCTTAATGAAAACACAACAGCTTCAGATGTATAATAATCCAAGTACAATGCTTTCACAAATTTACTGCGTTTAATACTCATGGATCGAGTAAATATGTTGTTCCTTTTGCCCGTACCACCTGTCGCTTTAATAGCTTTCGAATTCTAGGTCCTCGTTTATGGAACTCACTGTCAGATGATGTGAAGAGTTACATACATCTGAAGCTGTTGTGTTTTCATTAAGATTGCTGCTGTTGCTGATTGTATTGTATTGTATAAAAACATTTATGATGATGTAGTAGCAGCAGTCACCTTGTCACCTTGTGCTGTCAGCTCGTAGAGCTTTAGCGATCGTCTTGACACACATTCTCCATTGTTCTCTGTTCGCAGACAAGTCCCTCAGTTCTTCCAAATTCATGCCAGTTATGTCGCGTATCTCGTCTCTTAGCAGCAGTAGACTCATAATATTGTTCGACAATTTTTCTTTAATATTTTTTCAGCGAATTTATGTAGAACGTAAAGTTCAACAAATGCAAACATTTCAACAGCGTTCTTCATTAATTGTTAACACAGGATTCTTTAATTAATGCATAAATAGCCAATTACTTTCCATTACCAGTGGCAAGTAGGCACTTGTCATATTTAACAGTCGATCCATCCTCGAAATGCGCCTTCTGTTCCTTGACATCAAGACGAACAACCTAAATATTAAAATGAACAGAAATGAGAAAACAATTATAAAACGAGAAACAATATAAAAGCTAAATTATCAAATCACTAGAATTGCATTTCTGTGCCAAAATCACCACTAACTGCATGCCACAAAGCAAAAACGTGCAAAGACAAAATATCAATTTGCCAACAGAAGACAAAATTGTTCATATTTCATGTCTATGATCAAGAAGCTGCTAAACAATGGAATAGTATGAATGAATTGTAGAAAAGTTTGTAGTCATTGTGGAAAAATTTAGACAACATACCTTGTGACCAACTCCAACAGCTACACCACCAAATTCCTTTGAAGGTAACTCTTTCGGTTGGCAGTAGAAACCTTCCTTTTCATAAAAGAGACTGTCAAGCAACACAAAAAAATTACAGTTTAACAAGTACCACATATGCTTAAACTGTACCAATTTTATACATGCTTATCCAATCAGTAATAAGTTTATTGATGCCAAAATTATTCTTTTAGCATCATCTGGTTGTGACTGATAGTAACAGAGCCGGATTAAGGCATGTTCAACATGTTTGGCCGAACAGGGGACCCCACACCTGAGGGGCCCCACACATGTGGGATATTTTCCCCCCGAAAATAGGCCTATTTAGATTTTCATCAAATTTCAACCAAAACAAGTAAAAAAAGGTCATCAACTTTTTGGGAGGGAAATAATCGGTATATTCTACGAAATTTTCGACCAAACGACTAAAAAAGGTCATCAGAATTTTCGGCCGAAGATCCGCAAAAAATTTCCCGAACAGGGCCCCACATTTCTTAACTCGGCCCTGGATAGTAATAAAGATTCTTGTGAGGTTGTTACCTCCGCTGTTTTCCATTCCACTGCTTGAACGTGAGATTTTCGACAGCCTTTTTGTCGTCACTGTACCAAAGTTCCTTTGAAAGTGGAGTTCGAATGTAGGGCAAGTGATCCTCTTCACCAACCAACAACACCTGCAATGACCATGGGTCAACGTCAAATGCAAAGGATAATCAAGGTCACATGCAAATGCTAAAGACCTTGGCATACAAAGATAAATCAAGGTTCTGTGCAAAGATTATTCAAGATCGTATGCAAAGGAGGATTTGGGAATGGAGAGGTGGCTCATCCTCCCTGTGCCCTCTTGCTTTTGTGCTGTCATCCCACATGAACAATGAGAACTGTTAAAAATAATTTCTGTCTTTGTTGTGTCAGGTGTTGTCATTGAACTTGTGAGCAACCTTGGATCCACTTTGAGTAATCTTGGATCCACTAATGCTCCCACCACAAATGCCTTGGTTTTATTGGAAGCAACAGTCAACTTCCAGTTATTAAGCCATTAAACCATAATTAAGCAAGTTGTACCATGTTTAAGGCATTGTGTCTTTTTTGGTAGGGTTTAAAGTATTGATTTACCGACCCATGTGCAATTGTTCGAACGGGTACATGGGTCTCCAGATACCAGATGACAGTTCTAGAACTTTGCAAAGACAACCAATTTCATTCAGTGCTATTATTAATTCATCATAATCATAACAACAGAAGCACTCAAATACGCATGGCAGATGAAATCACCATTGACCATGACGCACCAACCTTGGCAGTTCCATCGCCTGCTCTGATTGCTCGGTAGGCTGCGTAGGCTGCTGTTCCAGCCCCAATGATCAAATACGGAACTTCTTTTGGCAACTCTGAATTAATTAAACACAAAGTACATCCAGGACCAGCAAGACAAACTGATCTGCCATTAGCAAGAAGATCCTCAGTTTCCAAGCCAACATTTGGCAGGCTATCACTCACATGAAACATTACTCGAACTGTGATGAGCATAGAATTTACTCTCATCATTTCACTGATTATCTCGAAGCGAACAACTGGACGTTAAAGATTTGAAAGATTTTGCCATTTCAAACAACAGTCGCAACAAATTAGGTGATTGGCAAATACCGGGTAATGCAGTCACTCCTCAATATGTTTTGTACTATGACAATAAAAATAATTAAGAATAGCAATGTTCAGTCAATATTTAATTAATAATATAAACAAACAGAAATCTCAAGAAGCAAGTCCTGAAGTCAATTTTCTGTTACATTAATTAGACTCACTTTGTTTTGGTATGTGGAATTGCTAAAGTCTTATACATTTGCGACATGATTCTCATTTCATTTTGATAGGTGTTGCTAATAATATCCCATATGTTACGAAGGTTGTAATAAACTGGACTCATTTTCAAAATTCATTTAAACTCTTAGGATGGGCAAACATCTAGTTGATAACAGCGAATGATATAACAGTTTATAAATTATATGAATTTGATGGGACCTGAAGTGCACGACAATCTCACTTTGCTAAGTACTAGCCTTTAAAAGATTACAGCTTGACAAAAATTATTGCATCAGATACATTTCCAGTCTAAGCTTCTACAATCAGAAAGCAATTAACAAAGTGAGCAAAAGCCCGATTTCAGTACTCACCAACAGGAGGCGGTCTGGGTTTCTTGAACAAAGAGAAGCCTGATTTCTTTTGCTCTGTCTTTTCAGAACCCTTCGATGGAGGTCCATGCAGGTACAGGACCCCACTTTTATTCATCTAATTAAGATGAAACACAGGAAACTCAATCAACAGGAGCGCCTTTGATTAGGTTGTACAGAGGAAAGCTCTTTATAAATCCGTAAAAAGTACAGCATACAAAACAATGTATTCCTGATATTTTCTCGTAACAATTCATTTGCCTAACCTGATATCACTAATTAATGTTGACATTCTGTCTAAGTATCATCATCATCATCGAAATCCTTGGGCTAAACGCCCGTAGGTGTCCGGCGCCACTCTCTGTTTGAGTCTGTCTCGCGTCATGTTGCCCATCTTCAACCTGTCCGGTCTGCAGGTCCATACCATTAACATCTTGAACCAGCTAGACCACCTTGTCTGATGAAGAGAATATGGGGAGAGAGGCACGAAGGACAACCTGGGTCAATGCCCGTATGTGTCCCACGCTCTCTCCCTCCGACTCTCTCCACTGGTCTGTACTGACCGGCCTGTGCATGTCTAAGTATAACTTCACCTTTATAAACCTGAATTCACAGAAAAACAGCAACTATAAAATTGCACGAAATGTAGTGCTCTGCTTACAACGTAAACTGTAATTCCGAGAGCTGCAGCTCCAAGGCCAAGAAGCATGGCCCATTTCCTGTTGCGATTCTGGTGGTTTGTCTGCCAATCACCCTCAGGCTTTGGAATATCGTTCAGCCGACTTTGACTATCCTTTGCATTGTCGACTCCGGATTTTGACCCATGGGGATCAGATGACAAAAGTCTCGACTGGAAATATGATGCACGACAGACTGCAACAGAAAGTTTGCAAGAAAACAAAAGTCAACCAAATCTCTTTCTGAAGCAAGCTGCCAAACAACCTGTGTCCGGTGCGCCGTTCCCTTCTTAACATCCATATCAAGTTTATGAGAACAAATGATTACTAGTTTTTTGTTAGCCAACAATGTCAAAGATGAGTCTCTAATAATCTCATATAAATCTCTGATTGCAATGTCAATTATTTCCAAAAGAGTGATTTAGGAAAGGGTGACCGTGGCATTGCTCAATGCCTGATAAGTTTCACAGGCAGATAGGTTTCATGAACAGTATCCGATTACAAGTCGTTATTTTGTGAGTGCTCTAAGGATGGCGTTTCGGAAGAATGGCGCTATAGAAAGCCCGATGCTGGAGATCGAGATCATGCAGCATCCGCTCTAATGACCTTCGTCGTAATAAAATACCGAAGAAAATATAGGCTAAACCAGACCTGTGCTCAGCTCATCGGGCTTTTGTAAAACCCTGAAAGCGCCGATTTGAAACGGGGACACATTGGAGAAAGTTCTCCCCGAAATTCCTGAAGTTACCCTTCCTATGCACCTCCACATTTTCCGTTCGGATTTTCGCAGCACCAACTCAGATCATCTATTCTGCATAGAGCTGACGAATTTTTCCATTACGTCATCGTAGGTTTTGTTTTCTTAATATAATCCGCTTGACGAGATCAAAATAGGCCAAAATGTGCATCTAAATGCACGGATTTTCATCGCTACCATGATTATGAAAAGACTTTTTCTCATTTATTACGCACCAACCCGGGACTAAAATTAGTCACGCCCACTACCTTTTGACTAAGCATCAATCGATGGCGCTGAGTAATTAAGTGAAAATTTCGCTTTTGGTGCAGATAAACGTAACAAAGGTGACATGAACCTGTAATCTTCATGTTACAAGGCAGGCAAAGTGTATTAAGGAAAAGTGTGCCCACTCACGTTTATACGCTGACTTTTTGAGTTGACTTTCGCCAGGTGGCGCCACGGATATTTGCAGTGGGCGATTTGCATTAGTTACAATGCAGCGTCGAGATAAAATATTATTGTTCTGGGTCAATATTAATTAAGCGCACATAAAATATCATGTATATGCATACATATACAAGCTGAGCATATATTGTATTGTATAATATCGGTATATTGCAGTAACTATAGCATTAGTAGGCTGTGTATAAGGTCCAAAAACGCAGTGCATTGTGCATCTTGTGGATAAAAGCAACAAACTTTTACAGCTTCAAGACAAACATATTTTAAAACTTTCCAGCTAGAGGCATCAAAAAATTCAAATGGGAACATACTTAAAGAAGGTTGAAAGTATGCTAAAAATGCACAGGCTCCAGAGATAATATGCAGCTCTAAACTGCACTTAGATGCAGAATAGGTGGTCTTTTGACAACATGAAACATTACTAATCTGATTTAAACATTACACATTTAGGGACAATTGAAATAGAACAAGTATACTATGAAAGTATGCTAAAATTAACATTCCTGAGACGATATGCAACAATTTATTGCACTAATATACACTCTGCAAGGCAGGCATTTTAGATTATTTCAGGTTATCTGTTCTGTTAGTAAAGATTTATGTATTCTGTAAACTGAGTTCCTGTAAACTGGTTCAACTGCATAATTGTACACTATAACCGGTTACGGTCTGTCTACCGGATTGTTCAATAAAGGAAAATTATTATTATTAGCATAATGGTCAGTGTCTACAAATACTTATTCCATTGGGATGTCCGTACGAGCTCTCAGTTATATGCAGAGCAGCCAGCCAGCTGGAAAGGTTGAATCACCAAATGAAGGGGGAGGGAATGGTATGCATGTGTACAACATGCATGGTATGCATGTGTACAACACCTCTCAACCTTTTCTGGTGGGATTCTCATTCCTGGAGGGGAACTCCCCCAGAGATGTCTATATTAAACCATGTCCAATGGTTTTATGCCTTATGCCTAGGGTTCACTCAGATGCATGTGATCGCAGCTTACAACTGTCCTTTTAACTGTCCTTGTCACCCATGTTTTCGTTAGGAGCACTCCTGATTAGTAACTTTGAAGGTGCACTATCGAAACCTCCATTATGAATGAATTAAACAAACATAACTATAGGTAACACATAATTTTTAGTTATGCAAAACTTAGTAATAACTATGGTACATGTATAATTTTTTATATATTATATTTAAATATCAAATACAAACACAACTTTACTTTTATTTATTTGTTTAAAGAACAAAATATTACAATCCAGAGTTGTTTGGTATCACAAACAGTTGCACAGAAGTCATGGACATCAAGACTGTTGCACCTACCACACTGAAGCGTGTGTGTTGCCACACTGCTAATGATTGACCATTGCCTTATCTGACATGGTTTGGGCAATGTTGACAAACACTGGAGTTTACAATAAAAGATTTTAAACAAGTATCAATTGTTACTAGAGTATTATTTCTATCGAGAAAAAGAGAAATTTATGCCCTACTGAGTCTGACTTTCGTTCATTCAATACACATTTTCCCCTCAAAATGTAATTTGCTCCTGCCCATATATTGCTTATCAACTCCACTGGTTCAGAATACATAATTATATCCCCAATGTATACAAATTTGTTCACACTCTTTGTTCCTCTCCATAGGTCACCATCAGACCTCGCTCATAATGCTTCCAACCACAGTTCACCACTCAGGTTAATAGGAAGCATAACAGATAATATCAAGAATAAGAAAATATTTCCACACACACACAGTATAAAAAAGAGTGAACAAACTGAATCCATGTACATAGAAAAAAGCACCTGGTGTAGTAACATTGGTCCTGGGTTGATAAACACAAAAACCTGCTAGACACAACGCCGTGCATAGACTCAAAGTCTAATATGATCTAATGATCGTATCATATATCTGAGAGTTTATAAAGATTGGCATTCCATGCATCAAGTAACAACTCTCTGTAATATACAGCTAGAGGTCATCCATCAACAATATCAGTCTTAAATAACTCACATTAGACCCTTTATCTGCACTTGTTAGCATTATCCTCCAAGTTCCAACCCTTCATAGACGTCTGTCTTCACTCTTCCTGCAAATTACTATGATCCAGACTGGGCTACTCTGCTGATCTTGCAGTACTAAGTGCGATGCAGGATGGAGGTACTTTCATCCATACTTCTGTTATGTCCAGCAAATGCAGGATGGAGTACTTTCATCCATACTTCTGTTATGTCCAGCAAAGGGAACTTATCAACTCAAACACAGCATAGACTGTCTCACTAATTTTTGATGTTTAACCCTTTAACGACAAGCTGTATTGGTTTCCCATTCACTTTTCGTAAACACTCGATTTTAAAGTGTTAAGGCACAGGCTGTTGAAGAAAGTAACTGCATGCATCCAATTTAGACACGGATATATATATATATATATATATATATATGCACATTGCATAACTCCGTCCCTTGTCTGCATATGGTGAAATGTCCCAACTCCCTCCTTGCAAATATCCTCAATGGATGACCATACAATAGCTCAAGTTCTAGACTGAATGTCTGTCAACAGCATGGACTAAACAAACACTTGAGTATGTCAGTACAAAAGAGTAACTTAAGTATGTATTGTCCATTGCCTTCAAAGAAACAAAACAGAGAATTTATCAAAACACATTTTCAACACTGACAACAGGCACGAATCTCAAACCAGTCACTACCAAAGCAGCTGCATAGCGCAAACGCCTTCGAAATCTATAAACTGTACTTAGTTAAATCTGAACGAGAGCCACCATGCTGAAATTGCTTACAATGACAACACACCAGAGATACACAATAATCCCTCTAGACTACTGTTTTGATTCCTTCTTATGCATGGGTATACGTGAAAGTAGACAGAACAAAAAAACAAAATCAACATATCTATATACACAAGTTACACGTAGCTACAGTGGCAAATGGTGCGATGAATGAATCTCAGTGAAAAGGAAAGGAAAAACAGGCAAAAGCAGAGATGCCGTTGCTCCTGGAAGCAGCAAACAAAGTTATCCATTCATCCATCAGACATTCGCAGGAGTAGCAGGAAGATGCGCCATCTGCTTAGGACGTCGAATGGTCCGGTTAAGTTCCTTTCCTTCAAGACAAATAATGAAAAAGCCATTACGACCATTACTGTAATATCAATATTATTAATTACGACTTCATATATCTCAAGGTGAGTGTAAACTAAATGCATAAAAAAAAATAATGTTCAGAGACTGTAAACACCACAACTTGTTAGTATTAGATATTCAAGTCACAGTGAAACTCTAGAGTGGCTGACCCTTGTCTGACTGTTCTATTACTACTATTTTCTAGAGAAGGCAATGACATATCAAGATACAATACGGAAGAATTCAGGAATGTCCAGATCTGGTCATCAATTTAATTCATATGCCTTAGTGATAACAATGCCATGTTACACTTGGAGCAATATTGTTCTGCTCACAGGTTTCCCCTTTCTCATTTCTACTTCC
This sequence comes from Lumbricus terrestris, assembly GCA_949752735.1. Taxonomy (NCBI): domain Eukaryota; kingdom Metazoa; phylum Annelida; class Clitellata; order Crassiclitellata; family Lumbricidae; genus Lumbricus; species Lumbricus terrestris. The sequence continues at coordinate 31,256,506 of OX457044.1, read as the reverse complement.
AAACACGGCAACATTAACCATTAAAGCACAAATCGAAGCCTGTAAAGAAATTTGTCAAGGAGCAGAAGATTTAATGGACATTTGACGCTTGTGCAGTAGTGCACACAAATTTATAACATAAACATACCCTTAATATAAAAAAATACATTATTTTCATCAAATAGTGTTCTAACTGTAGGGAAATGAATGCAGTGGGCAAGAAATTCCATAGAGCTGGCCACAAACTGAAAACTGCCTTTTAGCCGTGCATGCATAACATACGTGGTAAATACTGCATAATCTAGTGCTGTAATCTGGCAAAGCAAAGATTGCCATTACTAGTAGAATATTACTCACAAATTTTGAGTCTGGAGAGAAAGCTGTAATGCAGCAAAATTTAAGTCGAGCAAAATTGATGGATCACATAATTTTCAGAGCAATGCACAGAGATATGTTGGTGATTGCATTTTTTTTGGATAGATTGATCAAGCAAAACGAACACACTGCTGATTGAAAGCAACTAAGAAACCTGTAGAGTCCTAAAAAGTCACTACTGAGAATAAAAAAGTATTCATAGGACTGACCTTCTGGACTGAATTTCATGAAGGCGAGTCGTTTGAATGTCTCAGCAATGTCGCCTTTTCCGTATATGATTTGACTTTCGCCTTCATAATCAAACCCATGTGAAAAATTTACATATACTTGACGATAAGTTCATAAATTGACAAAGATGAATGAAGTAGCAGTCTTAGATACATTATAATAGACAAATCCAGCCTTCATTGTTCTCATCGTATCAACCTCAATGTATGGACTTATCCAATTACTGCTAAAATTTGAATCCTACATCAGTCAGTTTGCACGTGTAAAAATTTGTCGAAGAAGGCAGATAAACCTCCAAAACTGTTCTCAGTTTCACAAAACTCTGCTTTTTCGCTTGATCTTGGCTGGGAATGCCTCTGATTAGGTATCTTGAAGTGGTGCTACATAAATTCTGATTGATTAAAACCAAAACCCTTGGATAAAATTCGGGCCTAAAGCAAAAGAATAGTGAATGAAAAATGAGAAAATAATAATAAATAACATATAATAATAATAATGGAACAGCAAGTTTATTAATTTAAATAAAAATGATGAATTTACCTTGGGCTTTTGTCAAACCGAGAGTCTTCTTCAGTTCCACGCATGCTTCAATCAGATTATCCATCAGAAGTGCCTTAACACACAAACACACATAATTATCATTGTGATTAAATCATACAATCCATGATGCACAGCATATCTGCTCGTATACACAATCTGACAATAAATGGCCGTCATCTCAACAGCATTTCAAAATTCAGGAAAATGTCGCACAATCGGCATGCTCGATCTACCAATTTCCAAATGTTATTTCCAAAGTTCACGTATCAGTTATCACAATATCACATACATCATGCTGAATTACAGCAATGAATTGACAATATTTAATGATATTACTGATTGCGTTTGTGTCTGTAGAGGCGCTCTTGTAACGGCATGTGCTGTGTTACTGCCCCATAGAGATTGTCATTATTATTATTATTATTATTATTATTCCCTGCTGAAACACCTATAGGCTCATCCATACTTAAAGTGAGAATGCAGATTAATGAAAACTTAATAAAACAATACTTACGAAAGGCAACAGAAAGCGCCACTGGCAGCTAACAGAAAATTCAAATAAATTTTTGCCCTGAGCGAGGCTTGAACCCAGGCTGCGATAATGACTACTCAGTTTATCGACCAGCACTCTCTCCACTGAGCACAAACCTTGCGGGAGAAGATCTGTAAGAGTTTGGTGTTGCGGCGATTGTCTTCATCGTCTTCATCGGGAAACTGGAGGAAGAGGCACGGAAGGCAGTTGGGATTTGAGCCACTCATCTCCGACTCCACAAACTGCCACGAGAGATTCTCGAAGTAGATGCCAATCAACAACGTCTAGAAGACAAGCAAAACATAACAGACAATTCGAAAGCAATTCCAGATATTGTAATCAGCTAATTTATGCTTCATTTTTGATAATAAGGGAAACAACAAACCTATGCATCAGAGTAATTTCAACACTTCGTTTGCAACACTATCCATGACAAACATCAACGTCGATTCCCGTGAATGCCCAAACATCATCAAATCATTCCCATCGTCAAATCACTCCATTGGCTTAAAATCCCAGCACGAATCCACTTCAGAGTCCCATCTCTAACCTACAACTCCATAAAATACACTTTGCGAGCTCTTCACCATCCAGCAACTCGCTCCACATGGTCATTCTCCGCTCTAACTCTTACTCGACCTCCGATCACTACTCATATCAAGTTCTCCAACTTAGCCATAGCCAACACTGCACAAAGTTTCTACAACAAACTGAATCCTGCATTAAAAAAAGTCAATTTCTTCACATCATTGTCAATTGTCAATCAACCACCATCACCTTCCTCAGGCTCCTCTATTCATTCAGGCTTTCCACCTTACGATTACAACAAAAAACAACAAAGCATATCACTTATCACATATAATGTGATACAAGAGCCCCGGTTTGTGCTTACAATTCTCAAGGTAATTTCTGTGTAAATATAAGGTCAATACACTGCCAGCATTGAAATCAGCTAAGTGATGAACATAGCTCTTCAGCAGCCAAAATCACTCAAAGAAATTAAATCAAACCCTTTCAAACTCAATCATAATCATAGACTCAAGCACTTGAAAGTCAAGCACACGGCTCTTTCACAAGAAGTATCAGAGTTGAATGCAACATCTACAACATTACATCATTTCCATGTTGTTACATCCAAATCAGAATCAACAGTCTCGGCGTATTTTAAGAAAAGAGAAGTTGACGTACAAAGTCGTCCATATCGATGATGAATACTCCATCCACATTGACAGCCACATAGACCGGATCGTCCTTGGTGGAGAGGACCTTGCTCACGATGCCCTTCACTGGATGCTCGGCCTGGCCACGAAAGAAAGCAGACCTGATAACAGAAACAACCCATTCCATGTAAAAAAATGTTTCTAATTTTTTACTTCAAGATTCTTGAAGGGAAAATATCCAGTAACTGCAATCAAATTACACTGGTGAGAGTGAATACAGCTCTGATTTAATTCCTTTAGCCATTATTTGTTCATTCTCACAATGAACAATAATGTTGATGATAGCAATCATATCACAACAACAATTCATTCTTTTCAAGAATATATATAGCACCCTTTCAAAAAATTCACTCAGAGGCGCTCCAAGTTCAATCACAACAGGTTGAGGTTTCCAACACGCAGGACCAAAAGCTTCCCACTAGAGGCAGAGCGCAGGGCTTGCAAGCCAGGCCAACAGATATTGGATAGAAGAGTTCACATAAATAGGTCATAGCACAATAACAATAGTATATAACAATGACAATATCAGCACCAGTATATGTATCAGTGGCAGCAGTAGTAGAACAATGCTATATAATACAATTTATCCCTAATCTAATCTAATCTCCAAACAAACTTATAGCCCTACAGACAAAACTTTTTTACCTGCATTTCACTTACCCGTAGTAAGGCTGAACTAGGCACAAGTCCAAGTACATCTCATAGAGTTTGTGCAATGGAGTATTGCAATATTGGGGCTTGTCATTGTACGCATTTGCAATGCGATTTTCAGGATTCTCTTTTGTCTTGATCCAGTGACGCTTGCAGAAGTGCGCAGGAAGATACTCAGCTACATGTGATCTACAATACAATTTTCACAATTTTCTTTGGTTGTGGTTGGGCTGGGAGCGCCTCTGAGTAGTTTCTTGAAGTGGTGCCATATAAATGCTCTGAATGAATGAATTGCAGCAGTACGTTATGTATCATAGCATTGTTACAAAACTGACATCAGACTGACCTTTGTTGCTAAATAACACGAGCTAAATAAGATCATCCCAAATGTCTTTTCATCTTCTATCTACCAGTCTTTCTGGTTGCCTCACCTTCTGTGACTTCACAACAGCTTATAAGCAATCACACCACCCTCCCGTAGCAATGCATATCCTGAACTGGTAAAGTCACGCCTTACAAAACTATTCACAAATTCACTAAATCAAAGGTTAAGGAACACAGTCTAACCACTGGCTCCCTGACCAGCCAATTTTTAGCAGTGTTATCCAATGGATCATGATTTTTGATTGATCTTCAGCACACTGGTCTGATCAAGTCTTGGTGCTGATGTACCATCTGGTTATGCCAGCAGGATAGAAGTTACAAACGGCAATTATCCGCTATGGCTAAACTTCAAGTGACCATCAGTTGACTCTCTGCCTATAAACAACGATACAAAAAGAAGATCTGACGTGCATAGTTGACAAAATATTGAGCAAAGTACTTGAAGTAATGCGCAGTTCCAAAGCCAGCGTCCACTCCCTGTTCATCCGTTTCCATTTCCTTTAGTGTAATCCAAGCCTGAATGCCAGCCTGAGAATCGCATTCCTTGGAACTAAATGGATATCGGCCATCCAGAACGTTTTTCTTTGCTTCCCAGTACAGATAACGGAGCAAACCGGTGAGCTTTGCCTAACAACAGAAAAACACCCTTAAACAATATGCATCATATGAACAAGTCATCAAAACCTCCATCTCAATCGTCCTCCTCCTCCTACTTCTCTTCCTCTGCCGTTTCTTAGATTTAGTTGACAATCCCTCTACATTTTGCATGCCAGTAGACTATTATTATAATTAACGGAATTATTAGAAAAGTTTGGAACATGCTAAGAACTCAAGGTACACAGCAACGTAAATTAGAATTTGTCAGACTATGTGTTATATCGGCTAGATTTCAGAGATGTTCGAAAGTCAGTGAAAAACAGTAAGTTTTTATGTTTTTCTGAAGGAAGGAACCAGTTAGCTAGATCATAAAGTGTATAATTCCAAAGACAGCATTTAAGAAGTCAACTGACTGGATTATTTTATTACTAACAAAAGTTTTCAGGAAAACAATAAGACTATAAAGTTCTATAAGACTACAGGATCTGTAACGCTGAATCAAACTTACATTGTGTTCAGCGGCAGAAGAAAAGAAGGTGCTCTTTTCTGCTTCACGCGAATTGAAGACATTCCTTTTAAACATGATGACTGGTTCATCTAAATAAATCGAAAACATAGAAATGTAACATACAGATCCGATACAAATTCATCAACTCATTAAGCTGGGGTCTTGCTCTTTAAAACTGATGATTTTGGCAGTACACTACTAGAACTGCCTCATAATTTGAGCATGACATAATGAGGCAATGTTTTAATAGAACTTTGGCTAAAAAGATTGTAGGATTCATATCTCTGCACTTGCCAAAAAAAAAATGCTTCCCTTCATAATGAAGCATGTTAAGGAGAGTCCTAGTGCACCACTGTACAATGTTCTTGAAGACAAAATTTGAGCAAATACATGAGCAGCACATTCTGTTAATCGAAAAAGCTCTAACTACACATCATATGCGGTCCACTAAATTAATGTAGTAACCTCTTTCCAGATGTTCTTCTGGTGCCGCTGTGTACTTCTCGAGCAATTCTTCCCAGTAGCATACGAGTTTGAAAGGCACATGGGTAGGTTTCAGTTGCAGCTCTTGAAACCACAGGAAATACACTTGAATAACGTGATAATCAAAGCAAAATTTATACAAAGGCCTGTTAACTAAACATGTCCTGGATCTGTTTGAAAACCATTCTGCTTAGTCTGTTATTATTTTGGGAACATCTATTAGAAGTTTCCCTGAATAAATGTAAAACAAATTTGATTGCAATTGCAGTAGTGTTTTCTGCATGGCTCTGGAATCTCACAATCTTTACTAGAAATTATAGTCACTATCCATTTATCCAATCATCACGACACCAGTACTGCATATTAACCGGTTGTGATCTGTCAACCGGATTGTTGAGAAAACAAAAAATTATTATTATATATATGGAAATGTTTCCTACAGATGGCACCACTGTACAATGTACATCAACCATAGATTAAGAATAAAACACAGAGGTCTGCATTCAAAATGCAACAATGCAAAGTTCTAAAATTAATCATCCATAAAATGGTATCATTTGAACAAAGAAATGCACAAATGCCAGCACAAAAGCCACTTCACGGAGAGCACCTGTATCAACCCAGATCTCAAATTAACTCATCAGTTTAAGGTCCCTCAGTCCATCCATGTAATTTCTTACATATGGTTCCTTCAAACCTGTCAATCCCTGTGCACTTAACCGCATTTCATTTTCCAATGACCAAGATCCGTATCGGCCTCCAGTCTCTTCATTTTTTAAATTCTACAACCAATCTTAGATCTGCACGTCATCAGCTTTTCGGAACAAAGAACTAAAGAAAGAACTTCACCCACCAGTTCATTCATCTACCTTTCTCGCCTATCACTCCTCTGCTCAGTGCTCATCCTCCTTCACAGCATTTCACTCAAAACTGAAAACCAAACTTCTCATGCTATTCTCTTCTCAGGCACCAAACATGACCAGCATATCAATGATTTCCATCAAAGAATCATAACGACTTGCTCACTTGACCTACTAGACTCTGACCTACCACCAAAACTTATCAAATTGTTATGGCCCTGATTTCATATAGTGCTGTTAAACAAGATGCCCACCATGACATGACTTTTCTGCAACACTGAGAAATTTCAAATATTACGTAAATTTACACTGCATTTCAAATCAACTTCCCATCGCTATCAGGTGACATAGAAAAAAAAATATCCACAGGTCTAATGCATAACTAAGACTTCAGATGTGGCCATAATACCAATAGATGTGGCCATAACAATAGATGCGGCCATAATAATAACACTACTGGTGACTGTACCGAGCAAGTCAGAGACGAGCCACAGAGAGAATGATTCTCGGGCCTCTCCTGGAAACTCCATAACACCCATCACCAATTCAAACAGTTCGCCGGCTTCAACGTTCTGTCCATCTCGCACTTTGAGCTGAACACCTGTTTTGTCTGGAAAGTAGACTATGATATCGATAGCTGGAACAAATGAAAACAAAACTTTCTGCAAATCAACAAATGGCTGAGCCTGAAATAGTCCACAGCCACATGTGCCTTAAACCACTAAAATCAAAAGCATTTGATGTAAATACATCAGAAAGCTGACTTTCTGACTTAGATGCAAAGCAGAATAATGTTCATGATAATATTTTCCATTGCTCTGTGCTTTGATGAGTTCTGTGACACTTCACTGGAAGCCGACCAATATGTTAGTACCAGGGAATATGTGTATATTATGTTGCTGTTTTATTTGGTGGCAAATAAACTGTTTACTTACTTACTCACTTGATGCATATGAAGAAAATGCTCATCAGATTTCAATGTAAACTTTGACTAAAGAAAACAAAATTGTCAAATGACAGACAACAAATATATAATTTGCGGAAGATCTTTACCATCAGTCCTTTCTGCGTTGTCACCATCTTGTACATTTGCATGCTGGATATCGTGCGAGATGTAAGCTGCCTCAGCTGGGAAAGGCACTCCTGCTCTGCTGTAGGTGACCTGGTTTTTTCCACCATCTATTGTTACAACTGGATCGCCACACCCTACAAAGCAAAGGCTGGACAAAATCAGTTTATGTGCTTCCTTCTCCCTATTAAACTTGAAAACAATTTAATATTAGAATTTCATATATATTAAGATCCTAAATTTGTGGCCATACACACCATGTTCATCTCTCCAATCCAGACGAGGACTACGATCTTCATCTTAAGGCGACTTTGTAGTCACACGTTCAGCTCGGAAATTTGGAAACCGTGCATTTGCACTAGCCGGGCCAACAAACTTCCGGACTTTATTTGCAAACCATCTTCTTTATCGTTCTTCAAGAAACACTTGAAGACTTATTTGTTTAAGATTTATTATGAGTAGACATTCCAGTTACGCGCTTTCGTGCAAGATTCTTTTTGTTTAGGCACGTTATAAATGACAGTTCAATAATAATAAATAATAATAATACAATTATACATGGTTACACTTACAAAGAAACTCAACCTGTGTCATGTAATGAATCCCTTCATTTCCCAAATTCACTATACCAGTGTCACTGCAGACGACAATAATAATGACCAAAGTGCAGTGCACAAGTAAATGGAAGCACTTCGAAAATAGATCTACTGTATGTATGAATGAATGAATGAACAAAAGAATGCATGTATGTAGCCTATGTGTATGGGGCCGTCCATAAAGTACGTCACGCTATTTTTGACCATTTTTGACCCCCCCCTCCCCCTGTCACAAACTGTCACAAATCTCGGACCCCCCCCTAAAGTACGTCACACTTTCGAACAAAATGTTTTAAAACATAACCATTTACCTAACCCTCTAAACCCTAGGATACTATCCCTAATCCCTCTGATAGTGACGTGTGTCCCTAAACACTTTGATAGTGACGGGAAATCAACTTTTATCCCGCCAGGCCAGGTTTTAGACACGCCTGGCCGGGCCGGATTTTAGGTACTAAGAACAAAATAAAAAAGAATTTAAAAAATAAATGTGTGACGTCACACATGGCCTGATCCCCTCCCTCTGTCACAAACTGTCACACTTTCTTACACCCCCTCCCCCCCCTGGAGCGTGACGTACTTTATGGACGGCCCCTATCCAGGCACTTTCCACATAGTGCAATTTCAGTACCTTACAAAACCCTTTGAAATGTGACCGAATTCTTGACTTACATAACAACACATAATTATATTTATGCGCAATTTTGCGTTACACACGCCCACGCACGCCACCTGTAGCAGTATCTCACATGGCAGGGTATTTATTTATTGCCAAAGAAACAAAAAGAACATGTGTACAATTAGTAGATACAGAAACGGTCTCTGAGCAACAGGAAGCCCTGAAAAAGCTAAAAGCTTATATCAACCTGGCCCCTAAATTACATTTACATTTCAGTCAACGATACATGTCACACAGTTGTAAACAAAAAAGTTCTGTTGAGACCATATGAATGTTAGCACTGACCAATATTATACAACAAAGTAGCAACACAATCAGTACAAAATTATAAAACAAAATTAAATTGAAACACAGGTGCAGTACCTAGCCTAGTAAAAAAAAGGATATATGAAAACAAAATTAAGAAAACAAGAACCGAAACTAAAAAGAAAAGGTGCTGAGGTATGCATAACAGCAAGATAATCGGTACAAAGTTAAGCTATGAATTGTTTAGAAAGACCTGTTTAGCATTCAGTATATTTCAGTAAAAAGTCTGATTTCACTCCCCTTTTAAATGCAGGTAAAAATATTTCTCGTTTAAGGTCATCAGGTAGGGAATTCCATAAACGAGGACCCAGAACCTGGAGGTTATGTGCTCTGGAGGCAGTTCGTGCATAAGGGACAACATAGTTGGACGCGGTCCTGGTATTGTAAGAATGGGTTTGATCAACTGTCATAAAATAATTACAAAATTGATTAGGTAACAAGTTGTGTACAGACTTGAACATGAACACAAGTTTCGATAAATGGGATAATCCATAAATTTTTAATATTTTCAGCTTATAAAACAAGGGATTTGAATGAGAAAGGTAACTGGAACAGGTAATAATTCTTACGGCAGCTTTCTGGAGCCTTAGGATACGGTCTAAATTCCCAGTTTTATGCGGTGACGACCATACAGAGCAGCAGTATGTCAAGTGTCAATCAAGTGTCAATCTCGTCAATCCACCTCACAGCTTAAGTGACATGATGTGGTATGATAAATTATCCGTCACCAATTAGAGTTTGATGAAATTCGATTGATTACGCTAGAATTGAAAAACAGCGTAAAAAAATAATAGAGCCGTACCGTTTGAATCAGTCATATCTACTTCTACTTTGCAGCTTCACCTTAGAATTTTCTCTATCGCCAGCCACACCACTTAGATAATTTTGTATGCAAGGATATTCGAATCAAACAAAACTGAACGGACAATGTACAAAAGAGTAAATTGTTCTTTATAATTGTTGTCATCGATGAGGATGTAAAGCCGTGGGCTGACAACAAAACATTGATATAAAATCATCAACACAGAGCGACAAGCACTTCCGCTTTTCTGTAATATAAATAAAAGGACAGGCATCGATTTTTACAGATAAATAATTATTATACTTTTAACGTAAAATTTAACGGAGTTGCATCTCATCATTATATTTAGACAAAAATGCAATGGCCAACTTCCAAGGAATAGGTCTTGCTTGGCCTAACATCATGTCATCATCAGATTCATCACCATCATCATCAGTGGAGGACTGGTTGAGAAGTTGAAGCTGTCATTAGTGGCAGTGCTGTTGGGCTCTATCATAAGACTCAAACAAAATATAATCAAGCGTGCACAACTCTGGTTTCTAAGAGAAGCTCAAGACAAACATATGAATTCTGGAATAAGTTGCCCAAAGTCTGACTGCCCAGTCGAAGTTCGTTAAAGTAAGTAAGTAACGTAGCGACGTGCGACCATAGATACCGGTATATGAGGTCGTTGCATGCGACCTACAAGAGCAGCAGACGGTATTTAAAACAGTATTTTAGTTATTAACTTACAAGTGTTTTATTTGTTTACTAAAGTACGATGTCCTCGTTTTTACGAATAATACACAAGTGCGATGCGATGTATGATGGTTTACAATTTAGATTTTTCTCGACTATGCTGTTTTAGATTTGTTTACGGTGAGTTTGAGAAGATAGTATAATAATAATTTGGCATTTAAAGTCGCATTTAAATGTATCTTTTTTACGCTGCAAATACCAGACCAACGAGCGATAATTAGAACTATTCACTATAGAGCCCGTCTTTGGGTAAAACTATTATGGTCTTCTTTTCATACACCAACTCTGCATGGATCATAAATTCATAATCTAACCAGTGACCCGTACCCCAGTTAATTTTGATGCAATTCTCATACTGGGGATGAGCATATATGCAGTGGCGGCGATAGGGGGATAGGGGGCTAAGCCCCCCCTATAAAAGGCTAATACCCCCTAAAAAAGGCCACCCAGGTTTTTTTACCTGCAAAACTGAAATATTTCCACGATTTTCGACCGGATGACTAAAAAAAGGTTGTCAGAAATTTAGCGGATGACAATGGAACATTTTCATGAGATTTCGGCCGGATGACTAAAAAAGGTTGTCAGAAATTTTGTTGGATGAAAATGTAAAATTTCCTCCGGGAGGCTTCAGCCCCCCAAAACTGAAATCCTGGCGCCGCCATTGGATACATGTCTTCTGCTGGAATTGTCTCGATTCGATTTGTTTCAATTTTGGGGTGACTGCTGAGAAAGGGAGAGTGTTCCAATATAAATTTGAAAGTGAATCCATACTGCTTTTGACGTTATTTATTGCTTTAAGCTTAAAACCAGGTGTTTATAGGTGATATGCTATCACTAGTATCATATGCACCAAAAATTCTAAATTTATGCTTTTCTTTTGTATGCAGATAATGTCAGCCATCCGCCCACTCTGTCCAGAAGTGAAGGAGAAACTGCAGTCAGGAGCATCCATCAGTGGAATGGCGCCATGCGTCGAAGAACTCATCTTGAACTCGTTAGATGCGGGTGCCACCTTCATTGAAATTGTAGTCGAGCCAAGCAGGTGGAAAATTCGTGTTGCTGATGATGGAATTGGAATGAGTTTGGAGGACATGAGAATCGTTGGTGAGAGGTAATGAATGTAGAGGTTGGAGTGATGTATTTTCAACTTTGTAGTTTTAATTTCTCATTCTGATTCTACACGCGTTTACGTACACATGAGTTTGCGATCATTTCTCTCTATGTTATGTGCCGTAATATAAAATCTGCTGAATAATCCTTTCAAGAGGATTGCAAATAAGCAAAGGAGTCCAATTTTTCTGGATATATTATATGTGCACAGAAATATTTATACGGCACTTTTAAAAATTGTTTGCCTGTTGTTTTTAGACATAATACAAGCAAATGCCACTCTGTTGCTGATCTAGGAAATCCAAAAACATTTGGATATCGAGGACAAGCGCTCACTAGCATCCGAGACATTTGCCTTCATTTGGAGATCGAGTCGCGTCAACGCCTTCATCCGCATTCCCATCTGAAGACCTTCAAGAAGGGAGTGCTGTGTGCGCTGGAGACAATGAAAACTTCAAGACAGAGACCAGGGACAACCATTACAGTCACAGATCTGTTCTTCTCCATTCCTGTTCGAAAAACCTTTGCCAGCACAGAAACTGAGTTTGATACAGTTCGCGGTCTGGTTGAATCAATCGCCCTGGTTCATTCAGGCGTGTCATTTGTTTTGGTGAATTCTGATACTCACTGTCGGATCCTCGAGACGTGTGGCAGGGGTTCTACAATTGCAGTTTTTGATCGACTGTTTGGAAGCAGCAGGGCATTTGGTTTCAAGCCATTTGAGTTCGAGACACACTCTGTCAAGTTCAGTGGGCATATAGGAACAAAGGCAGCGAGTAGAAAGAGTTTCCAGTTCATCTATGTCAATGGTAGGTGGCTGCCAAACTCAAGTCTACACAAAGTACTGCATAAGATGCTGAAATTGTCTGTTGTTTTGGGCGCTGATCAGAGTCACGGAGACAGCAGTTTCTGTCCCATAGATTCTCATGGAGTCTACATCATCAACATTTTGTATGTAATGTCTTGGACGGATGTATCCTTGCTGAAGTCGAGATCGTTTCTTGAGTATGGCAGCTTTCAAGACTTAGTGGATCATCTTCAGAGGGGTGTTCTGGAGTTTCTGTCTAGAGAAAACTTGCTGGATTCATTATCCACAGCCTGTCTTCTGCAGATTGAACCACACGAAGACAAGGCTGGATTACAGAACAAAGGAAAAGAAATGGAAAAGCAGCAGGTTTCAGCGGCTGTTGCAAGATTGGTCTGTGAAGATGACAACCATAGCATAAGTACAGTGAACATAAAGAATAATCAGCAGTCAAAACTCGTTCATAGATCCGTTCGGACTATGAGAAAAACACCAAGAAAGAGCTGTGAGAAAACACCTGCTGTCATGTCTTCATCATATAACCGTCATACGAACAAATTCAAAACACTTGCTACAGGATATGATTCTGTACAATTAGCCATGGACAGTGTTTTGACTATTGCAAATTTCTCTCATATGAAGGAAAAGGAATGCCTTAAATCTAATTCTCAGTTTCACTTCGAGTCCTCTGAGCATGTGGCAGTAGATGGTCGTATTGTGCTTGAATGCGGCAAGATTGCTCCTGACCAATATAATGATCAGTCTCAACTCCAGAAGAAAGGAACACATAATGTACTCTACGAATATCTTGGCTTGAAAAAGGCACTGTGTTTGACTGAAGAGAAGGCTTTGGACGTTAACTTTCGGTTTGATGTTGCAGCAAGAGCGGCAGGTCTTAACAATGGCATTCAACAAGAAAATGAATCTTACTCTTTAAAAAAACAGGAATCATTTAGGAAATTGCTTGATAATTCAATGATTGCCAAATTTAATGAATCCAGTCCTGGACAGAGTTGCCAACCTCTGAAGCGACTGTTACCATTGGAAGAGAATGCAAGTGATGATAACTGCAGGTTTGAAGACAACACTGACTTACCGAAGGAGAACTTAAAGAGAAATGCCACAAAAAGGATGAATTTAGACTTAGCAGAAGTTACCGATAAAAGTGATGCGCTAGTCGCTTGCAGCAGCTTTCTCTCAGACAATAGTGTGCCCCATGATAGGTTTAGAAATAGTCATTATGTTAAAGATTGGATGAGCAGCCAAATGCCGATGGCATGCCAAGGCAGAACTCACATTTCAGATGCTAAGGAGAGCTTGGCTTCTTCTGTCAATCATTCTACAGTAGACACCTCAGAGTCAAAGGTAGAAGGCTTGCTAGGCATACGACACGCTTCTTGTGTCTTAATTGAACATACGTCAGTCTCATATTATTATTCGGAAAGCAACAGCTTGCGTGTTAGAAATCCCATGCCACCTGGAGGGCAGATGGAAGCATGCAAGGAAAATGATTTCACAGAAATTCGAGCCGTAAATTCGTCTGCACAGAGATTTGAACAAAGACAACAGCTTCGCTTGAATAAACATTCAGAACTGCAACTGGATAGTTTGAATATCGGATGCCATGTTTGCTTCAACGATTGGAAACAAAATGGAAAGACTCTGCCAGTGAGTATGTAACTTAGCATACCAGATTGTTACATTTGATGTTGGCTTTAATTTCACTTGATGCAACCCAGAAGAAGCATCTCTTGGTATAAAGTGATTAATATCTATTGTCAATTTGACAATGCTGTCTTCAGTGTCTTGAACCTCCTCACCTCCTCTGAACTCCTCTGGATATGGACCTTGCACTGAATTTGCCTAAACAATCCGGCTCTTGAGAAGTTGATTTGAAATAAATCTAACACGGTACATAGTAAAACACCACTGACTAAAGAATTTTGTTTCTATCATGTGACTTTTGTATTGTGCTGAAAAATTTCAGAACTTCTATAATTTTTCGAATTCATTGTTAAATTATTATCTGTGCAGTGTGCACATTAACAGATGAATAAATGAATTCAAAATGGATAAAGATTAAAAGTTTAATAACCATACGTTTTCAGGATATAATCGACTTGAGAAGATCTGGCAAGGAATTAAATTTGCTGGACACATTGAAGTTAACGAATCACTCGATTTCTAACTTTAAGGCAAGTTAGAATTTTCCGTGTCTTGTACCAAGTTCTTAAATATTTTGATTTTCAATCCTTAAATTCTACTGATTGCAACTAAAAGAGAAGTGAGCCACAAAACAGACCTACTATGTATTTTTATATAGTGTATACAAGAGTTTATTATAATTTTCAAAAATTTAAATATTCCACTTGACTTCTGTAGTATACAGAGAAACGAAGAGGAAATGTTGAAAGTGCTTGTAATTATATTACAATTTAACTTAAAAATTCCAAGATGTTAATTGCTTTCTTTTCTGTTGTTGAAAGTCATACCCTTCTGGTGACCACGTTTGCTTATTACACGTCATGCTGTTGGTGGTAATTCTCAGGTCATCTGCCAGGTGGATAGGAAGTTCATTGCTGGTTGGATCACAAAGTCCACAGGTACAGAGTACCTCTTGAAGTGACTTGTCTATATACAAATATATATAATTATATATATACATAATATATATATATATATATATATATATATATAAATCTCCCTTTCACAGGGTTAGCTGCTTTGTTATGGAAAAACTTTTCTTGTTATGGTATTATTCAAAATTGTAGACATTAACTTGTTTAGATCAAAGTTAAGCAATTACAAACTTTCAGGGTATCAATTGAATTGAAGCCATTCAGTTATTCCGACAAGGTCAAAGTGTAGTGCTATGAAAATAACCACATGCCATGCTGTATCATTATAAATATTGTTTTTAGAATCGGAACTTCTGGTTTTTATTGATCAACATGCGGCAGATGAACGTGTCCGATTGGAGCAGCTGAGCAAAGGTACATCTATAGCATTATATACTGACCTGCCGTGTACTCATGTAGTAATATATGCTCTAATACATCCAGATCTATGTTGGATACATGTATATACTTTCATATGCATATGCAAGAAATCTTATTAATGCAACTCCTACAAGCGGATTGTTATCACAATGATTGTGTCCTCCCGAACAGTCAGCAATTTATTGTATTGTATCTGACCATTTATAAAGCGCTTTTCACAACAAGAGCCTTTCAGAAGCACTCCCAGTGCATTCAACCCTGAGAGAAAAGGCAGGTTTTTAGATGAGAGAATGATGAGGGAAGACTACCAGAGAGGATGAGAGAGTGAACTGATGGGGGAAGCAATGTCATTGTTGTTTATTATCAATACCATCATTATTATCATTACCATCATCATTATCATTACGATCATTATTATCAATACCATCATTATTATCATTACCATCATTATTATCATTACCATCATCATTATCATTACCATCATTATTATCATTACCATCATTATCATCACCATCATTATTATCATTACCATCATTATTATCATTACCATCATTATTATCATTACCATTGATCATTTATTATTGTTACCATCATTATTGTCATTGCCATCATTATTATCATTACGATCATTATTATCAATACCATCATTATTATCATTACCATTATCATTATCATCATTATTATCATTACCATCATTATCATCACCATCATTATTATCATTACCATCATTATTATCATTACCATCATCATTATCATTACCATAGTTATTATCATTACCATAATTATTATCAATACCATCATTATTATCATTACCATCATTATTATCATTACCATCATTAAATTATCATTACCATCATTATCATCGTTATTATCATTACCATCATTATTGTCATTACCATCATTATTATCATTGCCATCATTATTATCATTACCATCATTATTATCATTACCATAATTATTATCAATACCATCATTATTATCATTACCATCATTATTATCATTACCATCATTAAATTATCATTACCATCAGTATCATCGTTATTATCATTACCATCACTATTGTCATTACCATCATTATTATCATTACCATCATTATTATCATTACCATCATTATTATCATTACCATCATCAGCTTCTTTTTTACTTATATGTTTAGATCAATAAGAAAAATAAATACATGAAAGACGATGTATTTTTAGAAGCAGTGGTGATTGACAACAGAGGACTGACCACGGTCAGTCAGTCGGTCATTCGTCCAACGCTGATGCTTTGTCTTGACCTCGATGTCATTCGAGTGATGGACAAGTTCCAGGAATTCTTTGCCAGACTCGGTTGCTATCCAACTTCAACTGTTAAATTTCTTTAAAACTTGTATATAAATTCTTGTAATATGAACCACGATCGTTCTGCTTCTCATAAACCCGATGTAGATACTTGTTTTAAAAACAGTACTAGAATGTATAGTTGATTATTTAAAGGTTGACCCTCTACTGTGCTGAGGGCATCATGAAAAGTAAATTGCCTTTAGCACTAGTGACTGCTTGAAATGCTGTCAGTTGATTGCCACACTTTATACTTATCTAGTTATGTTGTATTTGATGTGTAATTGTGTTGCATTTGTAACTGTTCAGAAAAAACAACTTGTAGATTGCGCTGATGTTTTAGGGTTAACATACAGCATTGACAGGCAGAACAGTGGTCGACTGTGGCTAAAGACGGTTCCTTCGTGCATCGTTGTCCATTCAGCACCCTCATCTACCACCTCAAGAAATTCCATCAAGTATCTGGTGCAGGTAAGAAATAATTTTGGTCTGCTACTTGCAACCACTGCCAGTCAAATGCCAACTTTAAATACTTTGAAAGAAGATAATAAGATCGAGTTGACAGCACTGTAGGAGCTGCTGTTCGAGTCTTATGTACACATTGTACAGCTGTACCTTGCTCTGCTTGACATTGACATACACACATGCTTAAGGGAATTTATGTAGCTTCATCATTGACAAGCTATTTCTAGATTGTTTTGCGATGTGGGTTGTGAGCCAACTTGCTAGATGTTATATAATGGATGGAATGTCAGTTGTTTTGAAAATGTGAATATCGGATCTGTATTTTCATTTCTGCCTATATTTTTGACTTTGGGCTTTTCCTGTATCTGCCAAGTCAGTTGCGTGACTGCTTTCCACCATTTTACTTATTATCTGTTTCCACTCATTTATGGTGGTCAGCATCATAATTTTGACCAATGTAATCAGTTTGAAAATGTATCAAGGTGTTGGCTATGAGTATCAGGTCAACATTTCGAGGATGCTTATGGATGGTGTTCAATATCATAACATCAAAAATACATGTATGGTTACGGAGATGATTTATTTTAAGTATTTAATTTATAGCTAATGTCTAGACGACGTCTGTGCTATAGAATTTGCAAATTAATAATTTTGCATCCAGATTAGATGCATGGAGGCTATTCCATGCAAGTGGGCCTAGTTGAAAGGTCTGATTACCATTTTAATCTTAGTTGCTGACATCCTGACATGAATACATCAGCAGATTTTGATAATAGCAGCCACAGTCAGATTGTTAGAGGGACATCAGATAGTGGCATGATGCAGTAGCTCACTAGATAGTGTAATGTGCAGTTATGCAAACACTTGTATGCAAGTCATTGTTTTAATTTGACGGGATTGCTGATTTCGAGCCACAGAAGCTGGTCTTGTAGGCTTAGTATAATGCCGTTCAAATTAGTTATTTGATCGGCCAGATGAGCAGTGGTATTGATGAACATTATTGATACTGCACTATGGCTTTCCAGCAGAGGCAACATTGCAGTAATTGATTCATCTGTGGTTCAAACTTAGTACGAATATGCAGACATTTTTATAAATCTCTTGCTGTCATTTTTACTTTCTGTTTTTTTCTGTCTTCCAGAAATTAATTCTTGAACTGATTCAGGTGAGTTTCAGCATTCATAATTATGCTACGTGATCACAGTAAATTTTAACATGCTTTAAGGTCTTTAGGCGCCCTTGTAACTGTGTTACGGTGTCATAGAAATCGTCATTGTTATTATTATTGTTATTTATATATGTGGCATGTAGCAATGGTCAAGTAATGATGTTTGCTTAAATGTCTATTGCTGTCTTTTGCCAATTAATAATTTTGCATTCTGATTAGATGCCTGGAGGCTATTCCATGCATGTGGGCCAGTAGCCTAGCTGAAAGGTCTGGTTACCATTTTAATCTTAGTTGCTGACATCATGACTTGAATACATCAGCAGATTTTGACAATGGCAGCCACAGTCAGATTGTTAGAGGGACACCAGATAGTCTTTGCTTGTTTTACATGCAACTCTAGCCGTAGATCAACAGTCAATTTTGCACTGGCTTGTGTGTTTCTGTAGAATATAAAGGAGACAAATTTTCTGCAACCATCAACTGTTGTTCTTCCCAAAGTACTACACAATGTTCTCTGCTCACAGGCCTGTCATGGTAAGAATCCGGGTGTCACAGCCACTTACCCCGGTGGCATTGGCTGTTTATGTGTAGGAGTTTAAATCTGAGTGTATCTCAAGATTACATAATTAATAGCAAAGTAGAGCAACTTGCAGAACGGACTTGGAGAAAGAGTTCAATTAAAGATGAATTACCGTGTCGTTTTGTGCATAAATCCTAGTGGCTTGTTTGGCTTCAATGACTTGCAGGTTTAAACCTGATTGATTGGCAATCTTAACACAGAGAATTCTTGTGCCTTTTCCTAGTTTCTAATGTTGACTTCCTTATTTATATGCTGCAGTTGTGTATCTACCTTCAATGTGGTATGTAGGCCTACCACAATAGTAGGCCTTCATTTATGTACCTCTAATAAATGTGTGCCAAGCATGAAATAGGTGTTACCATCATGCATTATTAAATTTTTACCATAAACAAATTCTTTCCAAAAGTGCAACTTCATTGTATTTCATGGAAATGTACATAATCGATGTTAAATAAATAAAAAGCAAAGTTAGCTATATTATGCAGGTACACATTAGCATAAGCATACGGATTATGCTTACACCAAGCTGCTATACATTTGCTGGCCATGAATGTCAAAGGTGCCATCAAGTTTGGAGATGCTCTGGGAAAAGAGAAATGCGAGACTTTGGTACAGAGGCTGTCGCTATGTCGTCTGCCATTCCAGTGTGCACATGGTCGACCGACCATGGTTCCCATTGCCGACCTCACCCAGATCCGGAAGAGTTTTCCCCACAAGGTTGGAGTTATGACTTATGATATACCACAAACAATTTGACTGACTTACAGTATCATTTAACAGAGTTGTATTTAGCAAAGGTGAACCTAAGCATATTGAGTGGTGTGAGTAGGGCTTAGTGTGGCTGGACGATCATGGGCGGCGTTCATGCACTTATTTCAAAATCTGAATGCTGTCCTGCCACTTATGGGCCAGCACAGCCTGGAAAGATAAGGGGCGTCCAGGCACTTCTTTTGGAAAGGTAAGGGGCATCCACACACTTATTTTTCCACACTGTAAGCACTGGGTGTGAGGAGTGGGAGAGCTCATCAACTTTGTTGGCTGAATGTGTGGTGTTTTTTTATTATTGTTATTATTGAGTTTTTATACAGTGCACCTTCAAGGTAATTTACTCAGAAGCGCTCCCATTCCAACCAAGGCTTTATAAGGCAGTTTTTAAGTGAGAAAGAAACATAGTGGTGTGACCTCTAGGCACCAGGCAGAGCACAACAGGGAGTCCATTCCAGGTCCTAGGGCCAGTCACTGAGAAAGAGTGCCGCTGCATTGTAGCAGTCCACTAGCAAAGGGCCAAGAGATCAGCTTGATCAGCCGACCATGACTTCAAGCCTACCGTACTTAAGCTGAAGAAAGATGTTACTATCTGTTCTAAAAGCACTTGATATAATCTGAACATGTAATTGTATCATAACCATAAGTGTAAGAACATAGTTAGTAAATACTCATAACAGTTTCAATGCTTCTGTGCTTCAGAAACCGACAGCACCAAGACTTTGGAAACTGACGAGACAGAAAAGCGAGACATAGTCATCATCTCCGGGTGTACTGATAGAAGATTCTGTTCTACTGTTTCAGTGAGATGTGGCTTAGCATTATGGACAAATTGTCTTTACTTTAATTTGCAAATGCTCTGTTGAAATTTAGGATAAGAACTCCTGTCAGCTATTTATTTTTCTTATTTTGGTGTCTAATAAATAACTACAAATATTACTGCATTATTCATCTTGCTAAGACACACGAAGGGTTTGATTTCGAATTTTGACCACAATCCTGTGTATGTGAAATTTAGCAAATTAATGCTTGTTCCTACATGGATCTATAGTGTTTCTGCCTTATGGAGCTCTAGATATTCACATCAGTATTGGCATGAAAGGAACCAGTCTCTTAAGAGGCAGTCAAGGATTTAAGTGTCCATATTTCTTTACCTGTGGCATATAACGGCAGGCAGCTCGTGCACGGCTGTTTTCATGTAGGGATACTAAGAGTGCCATTTTTCTTCAGTCTTGTCTTACTGATTTGCAATACACAGAGCACCATCATTGATATTTCCACACCATCTGCTAAGATGTTGCAGTGCTCCACAGATATTAGCAATTAATTAATGTTAAAATTAATAAGTCAACAGTAAAATATAAATCTGTTTTAAGGCATTGACTATCTGCAATCTCTTTAAAATTCTTGAAACAATATACAAAGCAATTGGACGTGCAAAGAATCATCTACAACAGCCAACACAATCTTCACAAACTTGTTCCTTCATTATTTCACAGAAGCCATCAATTTAAAAACAGGTAACTCACAAGTGTATAAGATATACTATCCAAAGGAAAGATTGTTTTCTGTTGATTGAGCGACTAGGGAACAAACTTCAATCCTTGCCTTTGGAAGACTAACTAATTCTTTCCAATTCAGTTACTGAGACAAAACTCTTCTTTACATGGTCACTATAATACATTTAATATAATACATTTAAGACTTCCAAATACTTGGTCAACATTTTTGTAAAACTTCCTGATGCAGCCAATGTTTTTAAAACGCTGTTGACAAGTAGACCAATAAGAGTACAGCCATACAATACATGCTAACTTTGATTAATCAATCACCATAAAAAGCTGAATATCTCAAAATCTCAAAACCAGAGTAAATATTTCTGGGAACTAAATAAATAAGTACGTATTTACATGTACGTGTGCCACTTCAAGAAAATGCAACAGAAATGCTTGAGCAAGTGTGTTGCTTGTGCAGTGAAATGCCAGTTATCCGATCTGTCACGAATGATACACCCGGATGACCTCCGCAATCTCCTTGCGGCAGATCGGACACCCGTCACGTCGACAGAGGAGTGACCTGGCACATTCGCCACACGTTATCAGATGGTGACAGGGACAGAGAAGACTGTCACGTGGTCGGTCCATACAAATGGCGCAGTCCTTCTCCTGGTTATTGGCAGATACTAAACGACAAACATCCAGAACAACAGATTATAAAACCAGTCAGGGTTTTTGTGAAAATCTCGACCATAAATTCTATTTAAAATTTTTATGTAAACCTCGGTGAATACAAAATGATGGGAGAATCAATTTTCAGTTAAAAAATTGTAGTAATATGTACAATTCTTCACAAATTGTGTCTTGCATCTAATATTAATTTATAAAACACCTCTCATAGTGCACACCAATCGGATGCGCTCCCAGCACGAAAGACCAGAGAAAAGAAAGTAGTTTTAAGATGCTGAAAAGTTATGATTCGGGTACTACTTAATAACAAAGGACATGTCAATGGAGAGAGCTAATTCCAAAGTGCAGGACCAATGAAGGCAAAAGCTCGAGTTTTGGCCAAAGCAGTCCTTGTTCACGGAACAAGATCATGTATGTAACGCGAGCGTAGTGGATGAAGAGAGGATGCTGAAGACAAATGCAGATGATTAAAAATGGTTACAAAACTCCGCAAATAAAGTAGACTAACTTACTTTCAGCATCAAGTGTGGAGGCTGTATTGCCCCGATGAGATAAGGCAGGAAGAGGAAGAGGCGCTCGATATCCAAAGCCAGACTGACGTTGAATCTCGTCAATTCTTGCTGCAACACACAATACCAAAAGACCTACATTACAGCTACAACATAAAAAAATAAATACAAGTGATAAGTAACCACATTCAATCATTGTTCACAAGAACTAGAGGATGAAGCAATTTTTCCGACCAACCTTGTTTCCTTAGTTCTCTCTGCTCCTCGGTCAGTATGAGCGGTTCTCCACCTGAACGAAAGAACAGAGTTTTTCCCATTCGCTCCATGAGAGCTCGGACTGAAATATCGACAAAAAGTCCAATTGTTAGCTTGTGCTTCAGTTAATAATACACGAAATTAAGTTTTGAAAATGGTTTAACCATAACACAAATATAGTCACAATGGCAACAATTCTACGAAACAAATGGTCTTTTCACTTATTTATTATGGAAATTTATATAGCACCACTCAAAGAAATTAATAAGACTCTGTGCAAGGTCTTTTGCCAGGCATTCGTGACATTACAAAGTATATCATCTTCCAGCAGAATAGCGCTCCTGCGCACGGGGCTAGAGAGACTGTTTCGTTACAGGAAACTCAAATTCCTAATTTCATCCCACCTACTTTTTGCCCACCCAACAGCTCTGATTTAAATCAAGTAGACTATAAGAAATGTAGTGTCTTGCAAGAAAATGTCTACAAATCGCAAATAAGTGATGTCAACGAGTTATTTCATCGTATTGTGGAGGCATCAGACGAAATAGATCACCGCATCATTGATTAATCAGTCAAGCACTGGCGTACGCTTCTTTGCGCATGCGTAACCCCCTAACGAGGTCAATTCGAACATAAATTTTAACTTCCTTGATGTTCAGAAATAACTTCTCTATCTTCACTTAACATTTCATTGACATAACCCGACATTTGGCACAGTTACAATAAAATATGTAGGGTAACTTTTTTATGAATCACCATGTATTTTCAAACTAGTATTCTCGTAGTTGGTATGAGAATTAGTGACAGGGAGAAAGTTCACTGACCATTGTCTACGACAGCTCCTGAAGTGTATGTGCAAGGCATAATCTCAATCTCGGGTATGTAGTAGACGGGATAGAGAAATCTGATGCCCAATGTCCGCTATTCAATTCAGAAACCATCATCACTGATTAAAATTAATACTAAACTCATACAGTTAACAGACTGCTAAATGCTGTATAATAGCTAAACTCATAGGCGTACAAGGTGGGGGTCCAGAGGGGGCAAATGCCCCCCCAAATTTAGGGCAAATGTGTTTTTCGGGCAAAAGAGGCACGGACGGGCAAAAAAAATCAGAAATTTTTCGGGCAAATCAGGTACGAGAGGATTTTTTCGGGCACGCATAGAGTTAAAAAAAAGGTCGTCAGATTTTTGGATGGGAAAACCCTAAGAATTTTGGGCGGATGACTAAAAAAAAAAGGTCGTCAGATTTTTCGGACGGGAAAATGCTTAGAATTTTGGGCGGATGAAAAAAAAGTCGTCAGATTTTTCGGGGGGAAATTTTTTTTTGCCCCTTCCACTGTCGAAATGTCCCGTACGCCTATGGCTAAACTAAAAAAAACAGCATCAGTTTTAGATTTCTGCATTCTACGATCAAAGGTTAGATCAGATGTCATTGTTATTTATGGGATTGGGATGCATACCCAGAACAAATGAGCAATGACTGAATATCTCAGACTAATCTACCTGCTGAAAACAGATCCATAAACTATAACCTGTGTATCATTTGTGTTTCCTGTCTAGGAACAATGAATAATGTACTACAATTGTTGGCACTAGATTAAAAATGCCAAAGGACAAAAGGTAAATGGTGACAAATAACACCTGCCTCTCTTCCAATCACTTCTTCCATCATCACCGAAATGTTGAGTCGAAGCGTGTTAGTTGCGATAATGGCGTCGCGTGGACAACATTTTGAGATTCCTGCCAGAATAATAACAATGTTCTCCGAGATGGCTTCAAGTTGTTAGTGTCAAATGTTGGGGAAAAGTCTGAGGTTGATACCCTGAACAAATAAATCTATAAAATCTCTCCCACTTTAGAAGTTGTCCACAAACTGATATTGATAAGCTGTATATATGGATATACAGGGTGGCCCATAAAAAGTGGGACCGCCTCGTTAAATCTTCTGTATTATATATTAAATTTATGTTTTTTTTGGATTTTTAAAATGTAATATTATCCTTGTCCTGGGTATGACATTAAACTGCAGCCCGTCCTGGGTATGACGTTAAACTGCAGTCGGCAGGTCTTGGGCATGACGTGAATCTGCATCCGGCTATGGGTTAGCCTAAAACAACCCCCTGCTCCTGCAGGGTATGGGACGAGGTGGTATGGCGGTATGTTCTCGAATCTACCTCAAGCCACTGCGTAGCGACCTTGGACAAGTTGCTCACCCATAGTTGTCTCGGAGGAAGGCAATGGCAAACCACCTCTGTATCCTGCCAAGAAAACCATCATGGCGAGAGGCGAAAGTCGCTTGTCATGGTGGTCGCTAGGGCTCTACGAGCCGAAAGCACTAACTAACTAACTAACTAATATTATCCTTACTCACTAACTCAACGTGTGACGTCACCATTTCGTGAATTTCCGGTCGCCATATTTATAGTTTATGTCATTTTGTGCGCGCAGTGTTTATATAATGACAAAAATAACAGCAGAAGATCGAATTCTCATTAAAAATTTGAGAATCGAAAAACAATGGGGGAGCCAGGCGTATGATAACTGAGTTTCCAAATAAATTCTAGAGTAAAGCAAGTCTTAAGACAAGGATTACTTCCGGATATTCGAGCGAGATGTAATCGTCAAAGCTGGACGCTGCAACAAGATGGAGCGCCGTCGCACACAGCAAAAAACACGATCAACTTTCTTCTTTGGGAGAATGTCACATTTATCGAACCAGACATGTGGCCCCCAAATAGTCCGGGCCTAAACCTCGTAGATTATGCTATTTGGGGTGCCCTCCAACAAAAAGTCTACCTTCGTCGTAAATTTGCAACAATGGATCAACTGAAACAGGCCATTGTTGAAGAGTGGCAAAAACTCTCTCAAGACAAACAGAAGCATTGACCAGTGGCGCAGACGTTTAGAGAAAATTGTTGAGAACCGAGGAGGACACATTGAATTTGATTTCTGATTGTGTATGAATTAACATCTGGCAACAATTTACTTGTTTTTTATAGAAGAAAAAGTTTTAACACGATTTATTATTTGGATTTATACTAGGCGGTCCCACTTTTTATGGGCCACCCTGTATATATATACAGGGTGGCTCAAAAAAAAATGTACCACCGGGGAAAATGCGATATCTTCGCAGCCGATCGAACTTTTTCTGCGAAAATTTCCCAATTTGTAGGGGAATGAATATCCAACAATCCCTGAAAGTTTCATTTGAAACTTTTCATGTTTGCAAAAGTTACAGCTGTTAAAACTTAAAATTTCGTTTTTTCAATTATTCGCGGAAAATTGACGTCACTTGTAGATTTCCAAGTCAAATGATATCACTTTTTACTACGACCTCAGCATTCCGTTTTGCAGTTTATTGTAAGGTATAATGAGAGTGTCCACTCCCTGCCTTAACACAAGCTCAAATTCTTTTTGTGAAGCTCAGTATGGCCTTGCTGGTCGGGCCCTGCGGCAACTGACCCCACATTAGCAGCAAGACTTGCTTCAGCTGGCCAATGTTCTCCAACTTGGGATTAAATGTCTTGCAGCGTTCCAGCATAGCTCACCAGACGTGATAAGCAAGAGGGCTAAGGTCTGGCGAGTTTGTAAGTCATCTTTGCCACTGCATTTACTTCGGTTGATGGCAATAGGGTAGCGCCATTATAATCAACCTTGCCGTGCGAGCAAGCAGGCGCACTGCCCTGCTGGAAAATAAAACCAGATGCTAGAGCATACCTGGTCTTCAATGAGTCCGGGTTAGAGAGTTCAAAGATGAGTTTGACATCTGACCTACTGAATGGGATTAAATGCAGTCTTTCCTGCAGCCGTAACACACGCCAGCATATCTGATGCCGAAACCACGATGTGCTTTGCAAACTTGACCTTTCGATTAGCAAACGAATTTCTTGAAAATCGTGTTTTTTCATCAGGCCAAGCGACCACTTCCTGCCTCTCTTCCGACATCTGATCTTCGTTACATAAACATGTTTGCAGATAGCCTTCAATGTGCTCAGGCTCCACTTTTCACTGGGTATTTTGCTATGATCACGCGATGTCCCAGTCTCTGTTCATGCAACGTCCGAGTTCCCATTTTTTCTTTCGCATAAACTTTGTCCGTGACGTTCAGTAATGGGTTCACGAATTGAGACCTTAATCTATAAAATATCACCAAATACCAGCAGATTGCTTCATAAACAGCTTCTTTACAGCTCATAGTGAGGTCGTATGACATCATCATCAATTTGTGTGTTGTAATTTGCTAAAAAATATTAATGAAATCACATGTATTGGAGCATGATTCTCCGGATAATTGAAAAAACGAAATTTTAAGTTTCAACAGCTGTAACTTTTGCAAACATGAAAAGTTTCAAATGAAACTTTCAGGGATTGTTGGATATTCATTCCCCTTCAAATTGCGAAGGTTTCGCAGAAAAAGCGCAATCGGCTGCGAAGATATCGCATTTTCCCCGGTGGTACATTTTTTTTTGAGCCACCCTGTATATATATGGTATTTCAACAACCAATATAACAAAAATAAACCTTTATAGATGACAAAGAAGATGAGTAATTAGTTGAAGAATCCATTCTTAACCTACATACTTTGTCCTTTAATTACATGCAAGAGTAATGAAGATGCTCACTTTGAAAGAGATCTTGTTTCAATTTCATGTCTTCTGGGACAGCTTCAAAGATGAATTCAGCATCTGCAACGGTGTCCTCCAGACTACTCAGGCAGAGAATCTGACCCTGAAACAGCCACAGAATTACACTACATATTTAAAGCTAATTGAATGAGTTCTGGGTACATACATTTGGCCGTCAGTCGTTTATTCACTCCAGCATTATTTTGGTCGATTATTTTATGTAGTACAGTATTTGCTCAGTAAATTATTAACAGACTGGAGTCTAGGTACTGTATGTCCTCATTTCTTTTGTGGATTTTGTTCATTTTGACCGCATCTCTTCATGCGTCATCTTGTGACTGCATGAGAAGGGATGGACCGCTTGATGTAGTCTAAATTTAGATGTAGGCCTACACATCAGCATATATGTCCATCATAGCTAAGTGTTTTTTGTCAGTCTATCCGTGGGACACTGTAGCCAAGTGGTGTAAGTGCTTGCCTTGTAACGCAAAGAGTATGGGTTCAAGTTTCCTCAGAGATGGCTACTATGTAGGAACTTGCATGCTTAAAGTTCATAAATAGTAAACGTCTCACAACTGCTCAGCGTCATTGATACTATGATGTTAGACAGTGACGATTAATAAATGCATAATCATGCAATCAGTTTATTGA
Source organism: Lumbricus terrestris (assembly GCA_949752735.1). Lineage (NCBI taxonomy): Eukaryota > Metazoa > Annelida > Clitellata > Crassiclitellata > Lumbricidae > Lumbricus > Lumbricus terrestris. Next base: position 31,228,516 of record OX457044.1, on the reverse strand, counting down.
ACACCAATAACACTGATATTATACCACATAGTCACTCTAAAAAAGTATAAGTATCAGTAGGCATTCAAAGGTGAGACCAGAAGGGACAAATCCTGCCAACATGGCCACCTAGTAGTTTCTTATAACAGAATTCATAACAGCATTTTCAACAGTGTTACAACTTCATCAGGTTTTGTAAACTTCATATATTGTACACCACATCACACAACAAACTTTCCGCTAATGCAGCGGTTCTCAACCTGTGGGTCGCGACCCCCACGGGGGTCGCCTGACGATTTGCCAGGGGTCGCCTGGACCTTCAGAGATTTGTAAAATATGCAATAGTAATTTCAGCTCTATAGTTACTACACAACAGCAACTTAAAATAAACTTTTGTTATTCTTTTTATATGATTCATTCGTTAGATTGTGACAGCTAATAAAAGTTTTGCCATCTTTACATTTAAAAACTATAGTTTTTAAAGGTAAAGTCCACTTTTACCATTTTCTAAAAACAAGGGTGGTGTAAGTCTTAAACCACCTCTATGAGCACTGAAGATGAAAGCTTAAAATTTTACAGTGACAGTGTCCAAATCCCAAAAATTTAAACAATTGGGCCGACACTCTGAAATCTTAAACCGTGACTACCAGAATTGAAAATTAGCAATTTCATTGAGATGACAGTTTAAACTGCAGCCATCAGGCCTACAGTGTGGAAATTGAAAGAATTTAAACAATGGGGAGGGGACTTTTTTTAAGTCTTAAACCACTTCTGTGAGCACTGAAATCATGAGTTATTTTGCTAAGATAGCAGCTTAAGTTGTTATAGTTACAGTGTGCAAATCCAAAATTTGAAACAATGGGGCCGAAACTCTGAAGTCTTATACCATGACTATCAGCATTGAAAAACAGCAATTTCATTAAGATGACAGCTAAAAATGCAGCCATTACAGCGTGGAAATTCAAAATTGCAACAATGGGGGAAGGAAATTTATTGAAGTCTTAAACCATATCTTTCAGCGCAGAAATATTTAGAATTTTTCTTAGATGAAAAATAGCAAACAAGGGGATGGGACGCTTTTTAAGTCTTACACCACGACTATCAACACTGAAATGATGAACAACTTCGTTGACATTACAGCCCCAAATGCTGCCATTGTAGCGTGTGGAAATCCAGAAATATTTTGACAATTGGGAGAGACACATTCCCTCCCAAACCCCTCTCCATGTTCAGCGCATTGATAAAGAACACACGTAGGCCTGTGGCCTAAGTTCATTAAATTGGTTGCCAACCAAAATGAATCAGCGTAGGTGAAATGAGTGCTAAGAAATGAAGAACTATTGACCAATTTTTAGAGTAGCCAATTGTTTAATAGTTGTTAGGTTTCACAAGCCGAATAAACTTATGACATTTCGACTTCAAATTACCGAATGGGTAAGGATTAGCTCTCAGAATCGCAAGAGCCAGGAAGCCTCAATTGTCAAAACCAGTTTTCGAGGTACAAGGGTGAAAATGCATAACAATGGACAATGGTAACAAAATGCAGTGAAGGGGGGGGGGGATTCAATCAATTTTGCTGTTGGGGGTCGTCATAACTTTCGAAATGTTGCCAAGGGGTCGCAGCACTAAAAAGGTTGAGAACCGCTGCGCTAATGCCATCAAAGAGTTAACTTGACCCGGACCACCTTTGGCCTCCTCTTATGGACAACCCTTTTGACGCAACGCAGCACTCATGAATAAGCTGGTGCCCCGCGCTTGGTTTTCGAGTAGTGCTTTACAATTTTGGAGATTACGATTACTTACAGGATATAGCAAATTCTATCAATGATTCTCTTCCTTCTGACTGGATATCCTAGTTCTGTTTACCAGGTATATGTCCTGCATCAATCAGAATTGGATAATTTCCTATAGTCTAAACAGTTACATTGAATACAGGATAAGCTGACTCACAACAAAGTTTCGATTTGGCAGCAGTCCTTCATCTCTCAGTTGTCGTTTATCCTCTTCAATTCGATCGTAGGCAGTGTTGAGTGTGTTTACTTTGGCATCGTGCAACTTCACACGATGACCGTGATAAGCCAATTCACCTGCCACCAGTGGTTAAGCATATTAGCAAATCTTCCATATTATATATTTATGCAGTTGTCAAATCACCCAGAGTTTTTGGCTATGATGGGAATTTCCCTTCCATAATTAATATAACACAACCTGGCATTAAAGCTGTGTCTCTAGCATCATGCAAGAAATCGCTTTCTTACATTATGGTCTCTAGTAAATGGTCTTTAGAAACGCAAAACAGTTGCAACCCTCATGTTCTTGTAGGCTTTACTAGATGGGCTGAAATTAAAGTAAACTGGCTAAACAAAGTTTATGTTGCTAACTTAATACCATGTTTTCAATCCTATAGTTTACATTGCTAAAATAATAATAACATGTTTCAAATCATGTAATTTACATTGTAAAATTAACATGATGTTAAAATCCTCAACTTTATGCTGTCAAGCAATTATGAGAAAGGTCTATAGAATATAGAAGCTGGATTGATTAAAAGAATTATTTTACTCAGTAGAAGCTGCATTGATGAATAGAATTCTTGATTACAAAGCTGCAGGATTATAGTAATAGACTCTTGTGAAAGTATAAATTGGATTGATTAAAATAATAATTGTGCACATAGAAGTTGGACTATCCATTTTAAAAGCATGAGAACTGCCGATAGCTTTCTGATCGATGTAACAAATTTAGTCTCGTGAAATAATTTAGTATCGTAAACTACGGTTTAACCAGAAAACTTATGGTGCATGTAATTAATAATAATAAATAACAATTATTGTTCATTAAAAAGCAACTAAATAAATCCGTAACTAGGTCGTGAGGTTTAAAGGCATCTGTGGTAATGGTTCACTTACTAGCGTTTCTATTATTGTCATGGCATCACTGTATAAACATCAGTAAAATTCGCACCATTTACCTGCTATTTTAACACCCATCAGTCCACAACCAATCACAGCTATTTTGACCATTATCAGTAGTTACTTGACAGCCGGAAAGATTAAATAACTAAAATTAATCGTTTAAGTTTAAAGCAACACTCTCGTCATCGATCCTCAAAATAAATGAACCAGCACACGATGACACATTCCAAAACAAACTCATACATAGAATTTGGCCGAATAGATTGATAGATCAGTGTTTTTCAACCGAGAATATAATTAAATAGACGTCTACCATAGATATCATATATTAAATGTCAGATGTCTATGATGTCTACCAATTACAATCTCAATTAATCTACGAGAAAATACGTTTTCTTCTCGCATTATTTTTCTTAATAAAACGGTGCTTAAGACAAACGATTCGATTGCCAATAAATTTTCTAGCTGAAAAGCAAATGTCTCAGTGTATAGCTTAATTTAATAATAATAATAATGTCTTAATGGGAAAAGAGAAACGGCGAGCATATTATAAGAGCGTAGATTATTTACTAAATGCGTTAGAACTCAATTCTATTGGAACATTTTGCGGTACTGACTTGTATCTCATTGAAAATGAGCATTACATTATTTTAGGCCTACATAAATTGACATAGGCTAACTTAGGAAATACTCGGGAGGCCCATGGGCCATGAAAATAAATTATACGAGAGCACAGATCAACAAGAAAACAAATACAGGAGACAGATGCGAGACTTTACAGCATGTATCACCACTGTGAAAAGGAATTTAGCGTAATTTGCACAGCTTGCAGATTTGTACAGATTGTAGATGCAACAGGCTGTTCCGCTTGGAGCGCTGCGTGTATATTCTAAACACTCGCTTTGTGAACAATATTTAGTCTATGTTTGATAAAGCACACGAGTTGAACTATGAACCATTTAAATTGTAAAATTTTCAGTGGAATTAATAATTGTCAACCTGAAAGAAATGAATGCTTGGGGGCAATTATAGAAGCTAATCACTTGTTGTGTGTGCATCGTTTGCTTTCTAAAGCACTGAGTACTCTTTCTGTGTAGGATTCGAACCCTGGCTGCAATGAAACGTGCGTCTGATTCCGGAGGGGAAGGCATCATGGCACCGATTATCATTTCAGATATTGCGATTGATGTTCGATCTGAAGCATTCAAACTCGATTTATACAAGATTGGAAAACCCACAGATAATTATTCAACCGGCGTGGGATCAAGAGTAAAGGTGGAATTCATTTGGAGCCAGGATGAATTTGCGCGACTAGCAAGTACATGCCCGATATTTGATCCGGAGATGTTCGACGAAAATGCATCGGTTGTGATTTGTAAACGAGATGCACAAAGGCTGGGGATATTTCATGGTAGCATTCTGGAGCTGAAGCCGACATCCTCACAAAAGGGAGGCGCAGCAGAATTAAGACAGATTGAAACAAAACCTTGTTCAACCAAGAAAGCGAAGTTGGCGCTTGCATTGGTGACTAACTGTGGTCGATCGGAAATGTCTGATGACTTGGCCATAGTTAAAATGCTGCCAGTCTTATGGTTTAACCTGTGCAGAATGGCTCCAGATTCCTCGGTTGGACTCAATATTTCTGAGACTCGTCTCTGCTTTCTCAGTGTAAGACTGATCTTAAAAGTTGCTTTAATATTTTGATTCGCAGAGCTGTAAATTCGGTGATCATGATATCTGGTTTATCAGTCTTTGGATGTCTAAAAATTACTTTTTGGTTTTAAGAGCTACCTAAGTTCTTTCTGGAATAGGTGCCACAGAAACTGGCAATTGATAAACTAAATGGATAACTTGGAAGTGCAGTTGTATTTAAGGTTGCTGTCCTATGATCCCTGGCTTCTGGCGTTCTTGCCTATCAGATTTTCAATTTTGGTCATGACGTCATTTGATGCGACAGCTGATTGATGTCTTATGCATTTTGATTACTGTGCTGAAGTAAAGTATGTTATTTTAGAGGTGTGGTATTAGTCACTGTTTGCTCTTGATGGTAATTGCTGCCGAATTCCATTGTTGTTCTGTCTGTTTGCAGAGATTGCAGCAGCAGCAGCCAGCTGATGTGGTGAATTCTTCCAGTTTGCCACTGCCGGTGCCATATGCAAATGAGGTCATTGTGTCATCTATAAATAGCCCACAATACAACAACGCAATGTCGTGTGACTTCCTGCTTAAGTTCTACTTCAGCAAGCCAAGGTACTTGATTTGAAATTAGCTGTAATAATGTATTGCCACACAAATTTTTGTCAACAGCAACACCCTTATGTTGTCATAAGAGCTCTGTCGTTGAACTGTGGATTCATACTTTGAATTTGACTTTGGTTTGCCTTGTCTTGTACTTGTTGAATTATCTTACTGTATACAAATATCTTGTTGTGTTTTCTGTATTGCAATGTAGTCCTGTGTGATGATATCAGTGCTTAAAGTGTGGAAAAATAAGTGCCTGGACGCCCCCTACCTTTCTAGTCATTGCTGAACAATAAGTGCCTGGATGGCGTTAAGATTTTAAAATAAGTGCATGGACGCCGTCCATGACCGTCCAGCCACACTTTAAGCCCTGGATGATATTATTTAATTTTGAAATAGCTGCATAGACAATAAATGTGGTTTCAGAATGCTTCAGGAAGGTGATGTCTTTGCTGTTCATTCTGCAGGTAAGTTCTTTTCTGTTATAGAATCCAACTAAAAGTGAGATTACCTTTCTTTTGTTCCGTTCCTCATTGTCTCTTACTGATGATTATTATATTTTAATATAATAAAGTTCAATATATATAAGATTGTTATTATTGCCTGCTTAGCTATTAAGCAGCGCTGTGCTTTCTCGGTTGTGGGGGCCTGCAGTCTGGAACGACCTCCCGGTTACGCTTCGCTCTCTACTTGTGGCCCATCCGGCTGGGTTCTACAAGTCTCTCAAGTCTTTTTTCTTTGCTCGTGGTTGGGCTGGGAGCGCCTCTGAGTAGTCTCTTGAAGGGGCGCTATACAAATGCTATGAATGAATGAATTTTAAAGTTTTTGTGTGATTTCATTTTGACATATCAGCTTTTAGTCATATTTGAACTGAACTGATATATTATTCAATTGGCAAGTTTTAAACTTGGCGACAATTCATTACTTCATTTCGTTCAGAGTATATGCAGGCTATTTCCAAAAGAAGTGCCTCCAGTGAGATCCTCAGTGGCCGAGTGGGTTGGTAGCCCGCTCGCCACGCCGGCGGCCCGGGTTCGATTCCCGGTCGGTCGGTTTATCAGAGATTAATTTCTCGGATCTTTACTGCGGGTGGCTCGGTCGCAATATAAACGTGGAGTAGCAGTGGTGAAGGATCTCACCCTCAGGGTCGAGGCCATAAGACAGCCGCTATATAAATATGCGATTAAATTTACTTTTACATTTATTTTCAAGATATCTGTCAAGAGGCTTGCCCAGCAAGAGAGAACAGTTTGTAAGTGTTGGTGAAAGGTTCATGTGACAACTTCAGGCAGAAGAATAGAGATATCAATTGAAAGACGACCCTGCCACTAAATGACTCAACAATTCACCTTAATTGTAAAATGGTAAATTCCAAATTTTTAAGTGCCACCTGAAAGTTGAGATCACTGGGTATCTTTTGTCTGTGTTCTTAAATGTATTATTTTTAAAATCCTGCATAAAGGAAGTAGGTAAACTGTATTTCTGTCCAGCATTCAAAGTTTTCTGTGGTTGGCCCATCATTCTGCAGTTTAGCCTGGGATTTTACCTCTTGACCTTAATTTTCCTCATTTTCATATGAAGCATTTGAAAACCATTATCTGTCTATTCAATCGAGTTTATTGTATTATCTGATATGTTCCTATTGAAGTGGTGCTCTAAACATTTTTGCGATTAGAATTGAGTGTTACATTTGCGATTTCATTTTTAGTTGATCCCCGTTTGTTTGAGTCCATTCCTGAAGGCTCTGATGTGAGGCATCCAGTCGTTTACTTCAAAGTCAAGAAACTGCGTTCTTCGGAGAAAAGATCATCTAGCGCTTGTTTAGTGGATCGACATAAGTCAGAATTGCTCCAGGTCGGCATATGATTCTGTTCAAAACCGTCTGTTTTATGTTTCATCTGATAAAAAAAAGCATGAAACTAAAATTCTACAGACTTCTCACAACTCTAGATTCTGTAGAAGATTCTACAGAATTCTCACGACTTTGTGCTTTCTCCAAAAGATGAAAACAATTTCATACTTAGGATCCTCTTTAAAAGCTTGTCTAAAAAGGTAATAAATCTAGTCAATAACATCAATTATGACCAGCTAACCATGTAGACCCCCTCAAGACCAACCCGCACCTCATCGTGGTGAGGGGGTGGCAACAGCCAAGTAAGGGATCGCCTGCTGGGGCTATGCCATCAGTGGTGAAGGTTTATCCGAAGTACCACCTAGGGCGTCACGCGAGGTGGACAGGCCTAGCAGGAACCCCGAAAACGGCTGGCGAACGCGGGCGGCACCCACCGGGATGGAGCTCCCTCGCCAACCTGAGGACAAGTGTGTCTTAGCACAAGGAGGGTCTGACAGATGAGTGGCGATGCGCTGGCAACAAAGACAAAACACGATTGAAATCTGATGCTAAGTAAAGAGGCATCGGACACCTACGGGCGTTGGACCCTGTAGCCTCCCATTTAAAAGCTGTTTTGCTGCGTTTAACAGGTATTGAGTAAATTACTAGACCTTTACTATCCTGGTTAAAAAGACACCAATAACTTCTATGAAAAGTGTATTCTATTAAAATATCGTTATGCACAAACAATCAAATAACCTATCTACTTAATTTGGCGTTGATTATTTATATTATTATTAATAGCTTATCTCTTCTCGACAGATGAAGTTTTTCTTATGAGTGAAGTTGAGCAACTTGTAGTTTGTTTGAAGAAATGCAACCAAGTGCTCTTGAATATATGATGCGGATAATAATACAACCACGAAGACCTTGCTCCAGGATGAAGAAAGACAACGTCGTTGATTATAGATATCGCCAGCACCAAATCTTCTTACTTGATGAAGTGAGATACGTCGCTTAATAGACGAACGCACTCGAACACAACCAATGTCCACCAACGTGATATCGTCCAAACGAATATCAGTTTCTCTGCCAATCTCCAAATGTTCACCACATCACACGTACGACGAAAAACAAAACACGAGAGTTCCGAGCTCCTTCAAATGAACTCAACTCCGCTATTTAACGTCCTAGTTGTAATGCCTTCTTTGTAACGAAAGCGCATTCAACTACCGTTCATCCGTGCCGCTAAATATGACTTAAGAAACGTCCGCCATAGCGATACGTCCTTCTTTCTTAGCGTTCAGCATCGGAATCAAACATTTTCTTCAACCGTTACGTGACGTTGCACTAAAATCGTTATATTCGCTTCCGAGCGCTACCATTGGTTTGTTGACTTAATATCCCATGACAACGTTTTCGTTGCGTAACTTTACGCGCTGTTGACACGCTAGTTCCTTGGTAACCGCCCCTAAGCTATATATTATTATTTATTTCGCCAAATTATTACACATCAAATTAAATCAACGCCAGTACTAAATTGACTAGCTTAACTCTTACTTATAATTAAGGATTAAACATTGTAATAAATTAGTTCAATAGATAATAGCGTATATAATTCGCTACAGACCCACGGTTGTTGTTGATGATGATGATGATGAACCATGTAGGAATCGGCATGCCTTAAAACTCTTCCTTGAGACTCTTCTATTGACTGTCTGTTTGGAGAATTTTGTCTGCGTTGTAATGGGCTGCGGTTTGTCATCCTGATTGATAATAAATCAAGATATATATTTTGACTGTTTATTTTAGGAGAGCTCAGTGCACGGCTACATTCCATCGGAAATGTCGTCCTTCTATTCGACGACTTTTCCTCTGTCAGATTGTTATCACAGACTTCAGCGTGTCTTTGCCGATCACATCAATTCACTTTTGGAAATCCTCCTACCATTTATTGCCAACAAGTAAGATAAAACATAGGTGCTTTGTCTGTGTTCAGTTGAGAGGTAACTTCACGTTACGAAAAATTGTGCATTTCTTCTTGTGAACAAATTGGCTAAATGTACAAGCTGCCAGCCTTTGTAATTAATTTTTAATGAATGAAAATTGATTGATTGATTGATTGATTGATTATCACTATTTTATTATGATTTTTTTGTTTAGTTGAAAGTTTTTGGTGCTTTTTCCTAACATCAAAATAACCTTCTATCAATATTCTGTCAATATTATATCATGCAGCTCAGAACAGAATGGAATGGAGAGACATTATGAGGAGGGCATCGGACTCCTACGGGCACCGTGCCCATGGTTATTGAATTGAATTGAATATTCTGTCTATGCTGTTCTTCTGTTCTTTTTAAAGTGATTGCTTTTGAATAGAAATGCAATTTTTAAGGACTAATATTTTTTGCCAAAGTGCTGTAATCAGTAAATAAATGCCTGATTTTGCAGGAGAAGATTTCAGGATCTTTATCCTATAGTTTTACTCTCTGGTCCAGTTGGCAGTGGTCTCATTTGCCTGTCCAGAATGCTGGCAGAACAGCTAAATATGCATCATTACAGGGTTAGATTTCTCCTATATCAATATCTAGTTTTATTGTTCAGTCATTCTGAATTTGGGTGAATAAATTTAAAATGGATAGCTTCTGAATGAATGTAGATAATCTGTTGACAAATTCTGAATGGTTAGATGGCTAACTTCTGAGTGGATGGATTGGCAGACTTTGGTAAATACTTTACCAAAATGCAAGAATAGCTAGCATGACATGCACAAATATCAGTTCACTAATATTTGTCCAATGTCATTTAAATTTAAATGATCTTTTTTAATGTATGGATTCAATTTTAATTACTTGACTAAGAGCCAAACTAATTAGGACTTTGATTGCTTTGTGTTCTGGAACTTACTTTCTTACTTACTTACTGGAACTGTTTGAAGAGAAGTGAATTTATGTTGCTTTGATTTTCATTGATTTCAGATGAACTGTAGCCACCTGGTGACTGACACAGCAGCAACTTCTGAGGCGAAAATCAACCAATATCTACAGATTGGTATAATATCTCTACTGCTATTATTTTGCGAATGCGGCAAGGTTTCTTTGTCTCAATTTTCTTGTTAGGACATTTAAAAAAAGTTTGCTTGTTTAAGTTCTCTTCTTACAGCGTTAAATGAACATTTTTAAATAAGATCACTTTATGAGCAAAGTTTTGTGTTCTTTATATTTATTGCTTTGCAGACTGGTGATTAAATGTGACCCATCTGCGCAAAACCAGTCATAAGTCGAATTTTTGACTTTTTAAGTTTAATATACTGTTTTAAACAGGAACAAATTCTCTTTAAAATAATACCAATTTTATTGCTCTATCTTGATCCAAACTGAATTTATTGATGAAAAACTACTTGCATTATGGATACTATTTATCGACAAAAATGCATCTAAGTTGGCCTAATAATATAAATTGCAAACCATAACTTGCAAGAAATCATTCACATAATACTCTTCAATGTTATTTTAACTCAAACTTTTTGGTTATTTGCCCAAAAAATTATTTAAAAAATAATTTTCTGCAATAATCTAACAATTGGAAAATATTGACCTTACTCTAGTTTTTGCTTGTTTTCTTGAAACGGAAATTTTCGACTTACGACTGGTTTTGCGCAGATGGGTCACATATGTTATTATACGTTATGTTAATCTTTGTACTGTTATTGTCATGATGACCTGTCTGAGTGATGAGCTTTTGTTTTCAGTTGGAGCATACAGTCCATGCATTTTGCTTCTGGATGCGGTCGATTTGGTTGGCAAAGACAGAGACGGTCGTGAAGGTCAGTCAAGTTAATCTTCTAGTTTCGTTTGTAATTGTAAAATGGAACCATATGATATTGGACCTCTACTCAGTGTTTTTGGACAACCACTTCGAAAAAAATGCATAGCTCCTGTTATAAGCATGTGTCTTGAGCAGCTGTTAAGTAACGCTTTAAAAAATGTTAGGTGTGATTTTATCCTTTATACTGCATCACTGATGAGTGCCATGTATGCTCCTTGACCTTTATCTTCCCTTGTTTCGTAAACGCCTGAAGACTATACTATTTGTTAGAGGGAGCACTAACCTGGGTCGGGAGCGCTACTGAATCTGTGAGCGGCACTTTAGAAATGTTCAATTGCAATTACAATTATGGGGAAAATAATATTTAAATAGATTTATATTGTGGCATTTTACCTGCAATGTATGAAATTTATTGGCTGCATTCAGATAGTGCTATATAAATTCGAAGGTGATACTCTCCAGGTTGGTACTCCTAGAAGGTTATTGTGGAAAGAGTGTTGAGAGGTGTGCTGACATTCATAAGGTTCTTCTCCTTATACGCCACTTCATTGATGAACGTGTATGAAAAGTGAATGGGAAACTGGGAGTACTTCATTTAAGTGTTAAACAATATCCTTGGGAAGCTCCTTACCTGCACGATAACCTACTCTTCATTACTTAATTAGGACAGGAGACACAACTTAGGGAATGTGACAGTTTCCAAGCGGTGGCACTATATAAATTTGTGTTATGTTACAGTTGCTACCTTTCAATATCCGTTTATTATTAATTACAGCCAGTCACCGATCAAACCATTATTTCTCTGTGCATCTTTTATCATTTCTAGGTGCCATCTTAATATTTCTAGGTGCCATCTTCTTTCATGTCTTTTGCTGATTTTGTGTTGGTTGCCATTGACAACAGACTCCAGGGTTGCCTCATACTTTGTCTCCGCTCTGAAGAAACTCGTCGACGATTCATCAGATCTACCTGTGATCGTCATAGCAACCACGTCAGCAGCTGCTCAGGTTTCACACGACATAAACCAATGCTTCCTTCACTGCGTCAGTGTCGAGGTCAGTTGGCCTTGACCTTTCATGTCCTTATTTGCTACCATACGAGCAAGCAAGCATGGGTTCATTACTTTGCTTGGTTCTGCTTGGGGGTTACTTAAAGTTGAGGAGTGACGGGTAGATGTTTTGCTTAGGTCTAAGGTTTGTTCCTCTGCCTTGACGAAGTATGGTTTATGCTAGAGAACTTCTTAGGCCAAGACTTTAGTATACATTGCTTATGCTAAATTGCTATGCACATGTTAGGCCAAATGAATGTGAATTTTTTAGTTTAGACTATAGAGGACTATGCACAGCTTTTTAGTCAAGAGGACTATATGCTGCTTTCACCATAGTTTAACATGGGTGCTTACAATGCTTAGGCCTAAAAACTGTCAATCTGTTGGCTACTACTTGCTATTACCGGTCAGGTTGTTTGAATATAGCATTAGCTCCTCACCATTGCTCTGACAATCTTTCATAAACAGATGTGCTATTAAGATGATTCTTTAGCAATTCAAAATGAAACCCATTGCCTGTTTATTGGGTGATGACTGTATTGAATAGGCTTATGTTTTATGAGTTTATTGACTGACTGAATAATTGCTTGTTTTCTGGCTTTATTTGTAAGCAATGCCACAGAAACTAATGTTCAATCAGTTAAAGAGTTCTATTAATTGAGTGTTTGCGTTGTCTTAGGTTCCGAAAGAGTCAAAGCGATTGGAAATTCTGAGCAGTCTTTTATCAGACGAATCGCTTTCAAATGACGTTTCATTGTCTCACTTGGCTCAGCGTTCTGCGGTAGGACCATCTCCACTGTCTCCCCAGACCAAAACCTTTTTGCCCCACTCCCTCCGTTCTTGTAGTGAATAATATCATAATAATCATATAATATTAGTATATAGTATCACGGTATATTATATTGGGAGGAGTGTTTAGAGTAATGGTAAACAATCTGGCATGAAGAGCGCATATATGCGGGAAGTGATATCACTTCCCGCTACCCTTCCAGAGGTCCACTCAACCTTCCATTCAGCAGGTTGCATTGGTAAATTGAGCAGTAGTATTTGATGGGACCTTGTGGTTGCTGACGGTTAAAATTTACTCTTTTTATAATTTGTGTTCATCTATTCCTACTTTGAATAGTAATCATACTGTTTTGTGTCAGTTTGAAATTAAACAAAGATATTATTTTTAAAATCTCCATTGTTTATCCAGACTCTTTGCCTCTTTGCCCCACTTCCTCCATCCATAGATTCTTCCCTCCATCCATTTTCCTAAGTTCTCTACTAGTCCAAAAAATACTCTTGATAATTTGTCAATTCTAGCAATCAAGCAACAATGGTAATACTGCTGCATACTTAATTATGTAATGTTGTGGTTCATTGTAAAGTATTTCTGTGGCCGTTATGATTCATTGTCTTTTGGTGATTGTGTTTTCAGGGCATGGTCCTTGATGATTTCCTTATGATGTTGAGTTACGTCAGACAGTCTGCATATCACCGAATAAGTACACACAGGTAGGTTTTAAAACCGAATCAGGTAAAACGATGTGAATTTTGAGGTCTAAGTCATTCGAAATAATGCAGGGATTGCAATTTATATCCCTAGAACTTATTCAGCTATGATATCTATCACTGCAATCTATGCATATTTTATTTGTATTGTATTGTATTGTATTTAAGCATTTATAAAGTGCCTCTAGTAGACTGAACCATTCAGAAGCGCTCCCAGTGTACAAGGCCCTGTGAGAAGAAGCAGGTTTTGAGAAGGATGAAGAGAGACTGCCAGAGAGAATTGTAGAGCAAACAGAAGGAGAAGCATATTCCAAAGAGAAAGTCCATTTGAGGTAAATGATCGAGACTTAGCCATAACAGCTCTAGAGCGAGGAACCAGAGGGTCAACGATGAACGATCACAATGAATGAAGTGGAAGGCAGGAGGAAGCTGAGCGAGGCCACAGTATTGCGTCAGCCAGACGTTTCGGGAGCTTATTTATTTATTTATGTGTGCTCTGTGTAATATTCTTGATGCTATGGTCAACTTAAGTTTAACATAAAATATGGTTTCTAGGTCTTCAGAGTTGAGTTGTGAAGCGGATGATCTACCGTTGGATGTGAAACTGATTCAGGAAGATTTTGTATCAGCGTTGAATCGTATGCAGTCGATGCACTCAGAGTCAATTGGTGCACCAAAAGTAAGTAAGAACTTTGCTCACTCACTTTCTTCATCTGAAACAGACCAGCACAGAATGTTCAACTGTTTAAAAAGAAAAAGCAGTTCTAAGAGCAGTTCTTTGAGCAAGCCCTGAAGGATTCATTCATTCATTCATTAGATGCATTTATATAGCACCTCTTCAAAGGGACTACTCAGAGGCGCTCCCAACCTCTGCACTGCCAAATAAAACAGTCTTAAGATGAGAGAGGAAAGCCTGAGAAGGATTTTTAGAAAGAGCGGAGTGTCATTGGAAGACCATTCCAGGTTGAGGGTCCTACCATCGAGAAAGCACGTTTCTGCATAGTGGAAGTACGAGCAAAAGGGACTGAAGGCAGAGTCATTTAATCTTCCCACTCACATTGTGCAGTCCATGTAATCATTAAATCTGAGTGAAGTTGGCTAGGGGCTTTATGATGAAGCAGAAATCTCGACGTAAATTTCTGTCCATTTGGGGATTTGAACTCCGACCTCAGCTGACAGCCCTGCGTGCTGATAGTCCATTATTACCTACCCCACAATTGCCTCAGCATACGAGGGCGGTTGGCCAGTAAAATCTAATTCAGAGTTAATGGTGTGCAGATGAATAGTTTTAAGGCTTTTGTGAACCAAAATTCACATTTTTAAATATGGGCACATCGATCAATATTGCTTTTGTGGCATGTACAGATTCCAAACGTGACATGGGAAGACGTTGGAGGACTTGCGAATGTAAAGAAAGACATCCTGGATACGATCCAACTCCCACTTCAACATCCTCAGCTGCTCAGTCTCGGACTGAGAAGATCTGGTCAGTTGTGCTCACTCTGTCCTTTGCTCAGTCGCTCATGAGCTCAGTCATGCTCTCTTTTCCTTGAGCAGTCATTCAGTCACTCTAAGAAATGAGTTCAGCAACTAGTCAGTCATTTGCTCTTGTTGTTCATTTGATCATTAAACTTTATTATTATGTATATGTGTTACAATTGCATTATGGGTCAATGTCCAATTGTGCTTTTGCATATGGAGTAATAAAGGCTATACTTTCTTAATTATTTACCTGTATGTATTTTAGATTTTTTCCATTTTTTCCCATTGTTTATGTGTGGCTGGTTGTGTGTGCATCTTTTGCACTGTAGGAATCCTTCTCTATGGTCCTCCTGGAACTGGAAAAACTCTTCTGGCGAAGGCAGTTGCCACGGAATGTTCGCTCAACTTCCTGAGGCAAGCCATGCAGAATTTATTTCTAATCGGTTTCACGCTTTGTGAGCAAATGCAATTTTCTCTTCATCATCGTTTTGGTAATATAATTAATTTATCTTGATTTATTATGCTGTTGATTTACTTCTAAAATTAACTGGAAAAGTTTTTGTGTCTGGTGTTTTCAGTGTCAAAGGACCTGAACTGCTGAATATGTACGTTGGACAAAGTGAAGAAAATATCAGACATGGTGAGTTAGATTAATAAGCACTTATTTGCACTCCAAATTAAAACTCCCTTTTTCTCATTATAACGTGAAGTAAATATAATTTACAATCGGTACTCGTTTTCTTTTCACTGTCAAGCATCATAGAAATGCAGCAGCCCAAAAAATTAGATGTTCAAATAAAGTCATGATGGAAGATGGATTGATGAATTAAATCTTGCATTTAAAGTGACCTGAAGAAACGCTAAGTCTATTGGTTGCTTTTCTGTTGCACAGTTTTTGAGCGAGCAAGAGCGGCCACTCCCTGCGTCATCTTCTTTGATGAGCTGGATTCTCTGGCTCCCAACAGAGGGCGTAGCGGTGACTCAGGTGGAGTTATGGACAGGTAACTATTACTAACTAATGTAATGGCCAACACCTCCATGTGTGTGAGTGGGTGTGTGTGGATGTAGGTTTGGGTGGGTGTGTCCCTGACTCTTATAACTCTTCTAATTACCTGGGCAATGTATGCCAATTGGTAAATTATCTGTTTTAATTAAACTTAACATCCTGAGACTTGCGCCAAGTGTACCTCTGGACTTTTTAAGGGGCATTATCAAATTTCAGTTGTATCATTTTGTTTGGTATTGAATAAATGTTTTGAGTTCTTTAGTCGTGTTGAATGGATTACTAAGTTATATATTATGTACCAGTTTCAGCGAAGTTCATAAAGGTTACTGATGTCAAATTAAATGTTCATTCTGAGCAATCACAGAAGACTTTGCTCAAATCTAATCCAGCACTACTTTAAAAACAATAGTTGGGCTGACGTGTACCTGTATCGAGACTGGTATAGATGGAATCTAATATGTCGTTGGATATCTTTATTTACCTCTTAAATTTTCTTCCCTCTAGGGTTGTTTCGCAGCTGCTCGCCGAGCTCGATGGTCTGAACAAGTCGAACAGTGTTTTTGTGATTGGAGCGACCAACAGACCAGACCTCTTGGATCCAGCACTGCTCAGACCTGGCAGGTACTCAACAACTTGAGATCCCCTATTGCTTTTTTATATAGCACCGTTATAAATTCATTTGCTTATAATGAACTCTTTCCCACCGGTAAATCTCTTTGTTAGGGTGAAGTCAGTGCTTAAAGTGTGAGAAAAGAAGTGCCTGGATTTTCCATACTTTGCCAGGCTGTGCTAGCCAAAAAGTGGCAGGACGGCGTTCAGATTTTAAAATAAGTGCATGGACGCCGTCCATGACCGTCCAGCCACAATTTAAGCCCTGGGTGAAGTGTGTCTCATGTATGGTGCTCAAACAGTCACATGGTTAATGTACTGGACTGTCTCCATACAAAAGGTCAGGAGTTTAAGTCCTGCCAGGGAAGAAAGATGGCACAAGACGTCTGCTCTACAGACACTTGAACCTCGATTCTCAGCTAGAGTGGGATTACACTCGCTGTAGACTGTTGGTAGGTAGGTCAGATGGCAATGGTGAGGACTGGTCATTCATTCATTCATTCGGACATTTATACAGCGTTCCTTCAAGAAAAAACTACTCAGAGGCGCTCCCGACTCCAGCGTGCCCAAAAAGAACAGTTTTAAGTTTAGTAAGGAAGTATACTGGTAGAGTCCCAGGGTTATTCTAACCTCGTATGCTGAAGCGAAGAACATGAAGTCATTAACAAATTGTGCATATGACTGCCTCTTGGGTTGGCTTAAGGGACTGCTGTTCCTGCATGACATGCAGAAGCACGTTGTTTCAATCACCGATTGTATTTCGTGTTTCTGTTCAGATTTGACAAACTCGTTTATCTTGGTGTGAGTGAAGATCGAGAATCACAGCTGAAGATCCTGAAAGCTCTGACGCGAAAGTAGGTTACCGACATTTATTCAGTTGCAACAACGAACAAAACGTGTAATAATTGATTAATAATTACGATAATTTATATGGCGCCGTTGCACGACCAATCTGCTACAAAGACGCCTTACAAAGCAGCTGACAAGCGGAATAAGCCCTAGAGAACAATTGTGTTTTTAGTATGGATTAAAAAAAGAACTGAGATAGCCGATCGAATAGTGGAATGAAGTCAAGGACCAGCGAACGAGAGAGAGCACAATCCACCAAGTGTGTCCTCCAAACTCTCAGACAATCGTAGCCGAAGTAAGGTCGTGGAGAACTGAGTAACTAGCAATTCATTAAATCTCTTTTATCGCCATGTATGTTTTCACGCAGATTTGATCTCGGTCCTGACTTCCAACTGGAAGACGTCGTCAAGAAATGTCCACTCAACCTGACCGGTGCCGACTTCTACGCTCTGTCGGCCGACGCCATGCTTAACGCCATCCGCAGGAAGATTGATGAACTGAATGCGGGTAAAAGATCCTATGAGTACTTAGATTATGTCTAGATGCAGTTTGTTAACAAAGTGTAAAAAGTTAACTGAATTTCAAAGAAATAAAACCTATAATCGGTTAGTATCTGGCACATGTGTGTATTTCCAACTGTAATTTCAATGTAAACATGCAAAAAGAAGTGAGGAAAGGAGCTGTTGTGGGTTGCTAGGCATCTTATTCCACAGTGCACAGATGGGATGCATGACTGGAAGTTTTTGGACTGCAGATAGGATGCAAGTTTGGGCTGGTATATTTGTAATGTATATTTCTTAATAACATAACTTCTTAACTGTGATGTTTGTAGTCGGTTGAAGAAATACTAGTTTTGCAGTAATTGCTTTATCCAGAAGTACTTTCAGTTTTACTAATCAGTTTCTACTTAATTTATTCATATAATGATGTGCTTTGACATCAGTCCGTTTGTTTTCTTAACTGTCATAGGAACTGCTGAAGGGGCGACTGACTCTGTTAAGCTGGAAGTCAGCGAATCAGACTTTCTGTTCGCTTTAGATAACCTCATTCCATCGCTCTCGGATGTAGAACTTGGTCGCTACAAGTTGCTGCAGAGTCACTATGCTTCTAGTCCAAGTAAAGCCATCACCTGATTCCACAGATGTGTAACTGTTCTTTTGGACTGTACAATTATATTGCTCTTTCCACACCAAAGTGCAAGAACTGAACTTTCACTAAGCTCTGTGCAGTATA
The DNA here is from genome assembly GCA_949752735.1 of Lumbricus terrestris. Taxonomy (NCBI): domain Eukaryota; kingdom Metazoa; phylum Annelida; class Clitellata; order Crassiclitellata; family Lumbricidae; genus Lumbricus; species Lumbricus terrestris. The sequence continues at coordinate 31,209,998 of OX457044.1, read as the reverse complement.
ATTAATTTGTATCAAGACACATCGGAACAGTTTACCTTATCAGAAATTTTAAAATAAAGTTGAACCCTGTGAACTCTGAACTGTTGTATGATGCATTTTAAATTGTACTTGATTCGTTAAAGCAGTGTGCTAAGTTTAGATTTAAATAATTTAATTTCTATTGTCAATTGAAATAAATTTGAAAACATAGTAAATGTAACTATTAATACAATTATAGCGCAAAGGGGAAAATAAACATTTTAATGAGTAAATTTATGCAGAAAACGCAAAATTGCAAAAACATGTTTTAAAAAATCGAATTAGTAACAGAACTCCAAAACATATTCAGGCAAAACAATGGCATCATATTAAACAGTTTATAAAAACATAGATTTATAAAAAGTTAACATATTAACTAAATTGATTTGATTCGATTCATTCAGTGATCATTAAGAGATTATCAGTCCAGAATCAACAAAATTAATATATTAAGATTCAGTGAGAAGTTTTAAACTGTTGTTATAGTCATCAGCAAGTTTATCGCCTTTATTGTTATTATTAATGAGTATTATGTTAATATGATAAATGAATTAAACAAATATGTAAATACAAAAATCAGATGTGTGATCTAGAAATTGTGACATGTTTGGAATACATCTATCCACATTCTGCAGTTATATTTTCCTATCAAATTTCTGTGCAACTTTGGCAGTTTGCAACATTGTCCTTTAGATCAAGCAACATGCAAGCAAACAACAAATCAACTGAAATTAATGTAGACGAGCTAGTGGCGATAGTGTTCTGCAAAAATTGGCACAGTCATGGTGATCCTTTGGTGATACGCAATACACATGTGACACAATTATACTGATGTGAAATTTTAGTAACAGTGGAGACAATCTCTGTACTAGAAAACAATATGTAAATAACAATTAAATGCATAAAACAGATCTATAAAAGGTACAAAATACCTGCAAAAAATACAAATTTATAAGAATCTAGATAGCTATACAATAGTATACATAGATATAATTTTACCTGTGATATTGAATATCAACATTCGCTTAAGCAGCTTGGGTAAGGCTTTGAAAATGTTCCAAAATTATTCTACTAGTCATACTGCAAAAATCTGTCATTGTTCAAATCAGTTTCGGGTCAGTTATTTCTTTTAAATTATGCACGTAGTCAAAGATGATGAAGCGCTTGTTCAGCAAACACTACGATCTTACTTCCTGAAGGTTCCTTTGAATAGAATAAATTAGAAGTTTGAAAGTCAGTTTACTGCTTTCAGTGTTAAGATGTTTAGCTATGCTGCTTGAGCATGTAAACATTTTCCGTAAGGGTCTAATTGTCAATATGATTTTGGTGAAATTTTGCAAAAATTTTCTGAACAAGATATTGAGATTGAGTCGATGGTCAAGTACTGCAGATGATGTAACATAATGAGATTCAGACATTTACCTATACATGGTGCTGTACATGAGATTCATTTTGAACCATGGAACATAATATAATAGAAGCACTTGTGAACCAGCATACGATCATCACATATAAGTGCAACTGACAGATTTCCATTTAAACAACTTCTAATAGTCACCTCCACAGTCATCACCACCGCCGTAATCATCGCCACCACCAAAATCATCACCACCGCCATAATCATCGCCACCACCATAATCATCACCACCGCCGTAATCATCGCCACCACCATAATCATCACCGCCACCGTAATCATCACCGCCACCGTAATCATCTCCACCTCCATAATCACCACCACCACCATAATCATCGCCACCACCACCACCACCATAATCACCTCCACCATAGTCTCCACCTCCGTAATCTCCACCATCTGCACCGGCTCCATTGTCCTCGTATCCTCCTTGTTCTCCATTGCCATAATCGCCAGCATTGTCTTGACCATAGTCATTGCCAGTATCACCTCCATCATTGCCATTTTGATTATCGTTATCACCACCTTGGCCATCATCGCCTCCTCCTCCAGCTTGGTCGTTTCCGGATCCATTGTAGTCATTGTCAACATTGGTTGTGTTGGTTTCGTTGTCGATATTAGTTTCATTGTTAGTGATGTTTGTATTGTTGATCTCCGTGTTCTGTATCGTTGTGTTGTGGACATCGTAGTTGTTGAAGCCCATGCTTGGCCCATAGTTGTATTGGCCCCATCCTGAATTGCCCCAACCTCCACCGTAGCCCCAGCCCCAGCTGGGTCGCATGCCCATGCCAAGGGCGCCACCAACCAACAGACCTGCAACAAAATCACAAACAGACAACATTGAACAATTTTTTATAATAACAGTTTAGAAAAGTCTTTATTTTACATAAGGTCTGAATCAGGGGCGGATACAGAAATTTTCGAAGGGGGGGACAAAATTTTTGGTCTTGGGATTGGGGAAAAAAAATTCTACGGTCGCCGAAAAATCTGATGACTTTTTTTAGTCGTTTATTCAAAATATCGGGCAAAAAGGTACCATTTCCCAGAAAAACCATACCATTTTCCTGTCAAAATAGGTGATGACCTATATTTTTGGTCATACATTTTTTCCCTTTTGCTCTTTGTCTTCTCTGTCACCTTTCCCAATATATTGTTCAAACCATATACTAACTTCATGCGGAGGGGCCTACGAAACTGATGAGTGGCGTCCACTTTCCACGCCAGAATAGCTGGTGAGAAATAAAGAAATTTCTAAATGGGGGGCCGCATGGCTGGATTTGCCCCTGGATCCGCCCCTGGTCTGAATGGTCTTTAAAGTTAAATACATGTAACTTTATGTTCTTCAATGTCATTATCTTGAATAGGGCTGTACTAACCAATTAGGTGATTTTTCACTATTCAGCCGAAAAACGAATAATTCGACGAACTATATCCGCCAAATGCTAATACGAATAGTGTACAAAATAGGTCTACGGACAACATTCAGTCACTGTATACAAATAATGAGACCACTCACTGACGCTGCAGTCCAGGCAGTAGGTTAGACCTGGCTGCAACACTGCATACAATATTATCTTAACGAGAGAGTTACTTCAGTCCACTCGCTATAGGAGCCACATACACAGAAACAGGTATCACATGAACACTATTCGTATTCAGTCCAGCCACTACTATTCAACCAAATAGCTATTTGGCCCGCTATTCAGCCTCGAAACGAATACAAAGCAAATGTTCGTCGGTACAGCCCAAATGTTGATAACTGACCTGATGTAAATCCGCCACCACCTGATCGGCCATAACCACCACCACCATAACCACCACCATAACCACCACCGCCACCACTCCCACCGTTGACAACGATTGTTGTGTTTCCTGCAGTTCTCCCTCCTGCGTTCCCACGTCCTCCACTGCTTTCCGTGTATCCTGGCCGGCCTGCGTAGGGCGGTGGCTGGTTAGCGCCTACAAGATAATAACAACAGTAGACTATTGTCTTCAGTCCCTGTGCCTTTTCTCTATGTATTGATCAGTAAACAGCACTAACTTCAAAATATCTCCTAGCATTATTTTCTAATCTAATCCAATGAAGAAATTTATGCAATAATAATAATAATAATTTATATAGTGTTTACTGTTTATATAGTACTGTTGCCATACTGCACAACACGCTGTCTTTAAATGAGGTTATAATCAAGAATTATAAGCTGCTTGAGAAGCCCTGTTCAAATCTCATTTTAGTAGTAAAAGAGAAAGAATTTCAAACTTCAACTAATAACAATAATGGTAATAAAATATTCGTTTATTAGTATGCAGTAAGATTGCATTACATAATACATAGTAGTAACAGATGATGACAAGTTTAGCAGGAATTGAATTTAACCACTGGCAGTCTGCATGGTGTCCAACCATCTGTCCTACTCATCTTTTTACAGCCTCCCTTTAGTGAGTTGAAGGCTGAGGTTCGATGTCCATAGCCATAATAATTGTAGACATAGAATATTTAAATAACAACTCTTTAGAAGGTTTTCATGGTCTTGCCAGTTCTTCTCAGAATTTTTTTGCAAAGTTTGTAACTGAATCTGACCAATGTCAGCAACACTGGAGAGATGGAGGAGCAGAGGAGATCTAATTGAAGCATATAAGCTCATCACTGGAAAGGAAGCACTACCAATACATTGGGAGAGGTTTCTTGAATTAGCACCAAACAAAGCAGCTAGGGTCATATGTTCAAATTGTCTAAGAAACCAAAGAACATGGTCTGTTCTGTTCTCAGCCATCCTTGATCCAAGGGTCGGCCGCATCATGTACGATGTTCCTCCAACGCTTCCTGTCTTAGCATTTCCCGCAACAGTAGGACAGAAATTCATCAGTACTAGAGTTGTAGACTTGTGGAACGGTTTGGATCACAGCACTGTCTCGTTGGATGCAATCACAGCATTTAAGAGGAAGCTAGGATAATAGGGCTATTCAGTGTTCCAGGTTAATTTGCAGTGGTTCTAACACAGCATCTTCTGAACCACTTAAAACCATTGTTATGTTAATGTAACTGTTTTATCTCCTTCACAAATTGTTTAATTAATCAAATTACTGATTGATCAAACACTGTCATGGCACAGACTTTATTCATTCGTATATTTCGCCAGCAAGATGCAGCATATGGTTACCGTAGCGTTGTTGAGGAGGCGGAGGTTGATTGGGTGGCATCCGGTTTGGCTGTTGGTAGCCACTTGCTCCAACATAGCCTCCTGCAAAACCAAGATTTTTGCATGTGAATCAAAATCCACAATATGTATTGGTTGTTTTTTGTGTGTACTGTTTGAGACATAATGGTATGGTTATGCATTGATTATGCACACACATCATTACACAAAATGTCAAATGGTGAGTACTTATACTCATTTACAATTGGGATATGATTTACAACTGGGATATGGCACCAAACACAAGCAGGCAGCTGCTGTATTTCTGCAACACTAAAATTCAGTTGAAGCATATTTCAATAAACTTATTTAATGCAGAGCTTCTTAAATGAAAACCATGAAATGCTTTAAAACATTTTGATTCTTACAATAGCTGACTATTTAAAACATATTTTCTAGGTTGTATATGATGGTGATGATGACGATGATGATGATGACAATGATGATGATGCACTACACTTGCCTTGGATCGGTGGCAGCTGAGGACGAGGTTGACCGGCATTTTGTGGAGGGATACCACCAGCTGCTGGGTACGGCTGCTGCTGTGGTGCAGTGCCAGGTTGGGCCGCAGGACCAGTTTGGGGTGGTGGAGACTGCGGAAGCTGTAAAATTGCCATAATCATGCATCATCAGGAAAGGAGTGACATCTCTAGTACTTGACATAATTTAATGTAAAGGTACATCACTAAAAATATTCGTCCATAACTACTTAACTATGTTAAATTCTCAATTTACTCAGAAAAACTCAGTTAGACCAGCATTACACTGAAATCTGGCACTTTGTGTACTCTTTCACAAAAATTATAATACAGAAAATGAAGGAACTTCTGTGTTTGCGCAATCTGAAGGACTGAAAAGAAAGGGGAAGCTCCTCACCCCACAAAAAACTCATTGGATTTTGGAACATTGTGGGTCACCTTTTAAACCACGGGTGCTCAGTTTTTTTTGACAACCTGATTGTCCAATATGCAGAAAATACACAGTATATAGTGGCCTCAAGAATGACTCCAAAGGTCCATTCACCTAGACTCAAATGATCAAAGGCTTCGTAGGTTGTAGTTCATCCTACTCTGACTTTTACAATCATACTTTACTGCATGCAGGGGCGGATCCAGGGGGGGCCAATCCGGCCATGGCCCCCCCCATTTAAAAATTGCATGGGACGTGGCCCCCCATTTGGTTTGATGAAGCCATTAAATAAATGTAGCGGGAGAGAAAAACAGGACATCAGGCCCCCCACGAAAAAAATCGTACGAGACGTGCCCCCCCCATTCGATTCAGCGGTTGAAATAATGACGGTATCTCCTCTTTTTCCCGGAAAATATGGGTCGATAACTATAAAAAAAGGTCATCAACTTTTTTGGCGGATGAATTGGTATTTTTTCCCCGGAAAATATTGGTCGATGACTTAAAAAAAAAAGGTCATCAACTTTTTTGGCGGATGAATTGGTATCTTTTCGCCGGAAAATTGGTCGATGACTAAAAATCCACAAAATTTTTCCTCTGTTCCACCAACAAGACACAAAATTTGGCCCCCCCCTTCGAAACGTTCTGTATCCGCCCTTGACTGCATGCATATGAATTAATGTGTCCCTGGATAAACCCTTGCATTGACCTCTGATCGTGAATGGTTTGAACTAGTTTTGCAGCTCAATCGCTGGAGACCTGCTTTTCTTTTAAAACTGTCGCAACTCATCGACTTATTTAAACTCACGTACAGTGCCCATTTTTTCGTCCAGCATCATAGCAATTAATTGTCTACTACAATTATTATTAGATTTATTATTAGTAACACCACTATTATTATTATCAGATGATTTTATTAGAAACTGAAGTGTCTTACCGTGCCACATATTTTTGTCATCCAATCACTGTTAAACAAAAAACATTACCGACACTTAACTCAGGCAAAGAATAATCTCTTTGGGGCTTGTATAATAAATCTTCAACTGTCACGGTTCCCCTCTTGGCTACAGCTTTTATAGCGATAGTTAAAGAATAAAAGCAGAAAAAGTAGCAACAAATACTGAGATAAAGGGGAAGCCTGCACACATTATTACTTAACTTTTCTATAGTGAAACAGCAAGGATTCAAAGTCTTCCACAAACTTGCTGTTCAAATGCCAATCAATGGTCCATAAACACCATGCAAATACATGATTGCTGTATTCTAATAACAATAAGTATTAAGTATGCAACAAAGTAATCAGCATTTATTTGAATCTATTCACTTATTTACATTACAATTATGAAAGAATATTTCATTTATGTGCTACTCATATACTCAACCAGACTGCTTCTAGCATTCAACTGCACTAAAACATGGCCAATGGAGACATAAATGTCAGTGCAGTCCTGTTTGTGTGCAGTAGTTAAGAGAGAATGCAGCCTGAAAGACAATACAGCCATGACGTAGAATGTAGCACTACACAAGTTGCTGCATGGCATATTAAAGCATCTTGTATTTTTGACCGGTGTCAAAATGAATTCATGTGCAAATGGGTTGTGCATAAATAAAGTTGAACAATGACATGGTAACCATACTTTACCACATGCAGTGTGATATTTATATAAAGTATTAACCAAACAGGCCCTTGTGAGTCTGCTACTTGCAGTGTCTGCCTAGTGACTCACTTCATTTCACCGCCATTGGCACAGGCAAACCAGTTGATGTCTGCAGTCCGTGACGGCTGGTTTGGAATCGCCATCAAAAACTGTTCATCCACGCCGGACGGAATCACAGGTCGACCCGGAATGTTCCTTGTGTATGGCCCAACTGCGATGAAGTTGCAGACATTCTAAAAAAAATCAAGTAAAGTAATGCAACGCAAATGCATATCTTACTTACAACACCAGATAAATTAAATGGTGTAGCTAACAGCATAGCAAGTGCAGAAGTTTTACAAGAGATTTCCATATTTTATATTTTGCTGTAAGATATAATTATTTAAGGCAATCGAATCACATGTAATTCATTCATTCATTCATTATATGCATTTATATAGCGCCTCTTCAAGGGAACGACTCAGAGGCGCTCCCAACCTCGGCGCGGCCAAATAAAACTGTCTTAAAATGAGAGAGGAAAGCCTGAGAAGGATTTTTACAAAGAGAGCGGAGGGTCAGAGGAAGACCATTCCAGGTTGAGGGTCCTACCACCGAGAAAGCACGGTTCTGCATAGTGGAAGTTCAAGCAAAAGGGACTAAGAGCAGACTTTGTTCAGTCAAAAGAATGGAGCGAAAATGGTGAGAACTAAGCGAAGGGCTACAGAGCTCATAAAGGTAGGCAGGAGCAAGGCCTAGGATGCAGCGCCAGGCAAACCAGTGGATGTCTGGATAGCAACAATTCATGTGTAACATTGGTCTGCTTATACCTGATACATTTATTGGAAAATGTAACTACTAGCAGTACTTTCATGTGAAATGGGTTTCATAATGGCATGTCTGTTCATATTCAATGGATTTCAGGTACTAATAATGCTAACTGTATTTAGTCGAGTTGTTGCTTGTGCTCAAACTGTTAATTTATAAAAAATCCTTAGGGCATGCGCAGCTCATATGCCGGCAGCATGTTACCTTTACTTGTTGTGCCATCAATTGCTTCTCTGTGGCGGCATTCTGTTACCTTTTCTGCTAGATAGGCTGGTCAATTGTTACCTTAAGGAACACGGTTCCTTCTGCCTTGGCACTTGTCTCATTCTGGAACCAGATGAGCTGACTGTCCTGATGAAGCTCCACATATATCAGTCGAAAGCCCTTGGAAAACATCGACTCTGTAGATGAATGGACAAGAAAGTTAAAATGACATAACCATTTTAATTATAATTGCAAATTGATTGAAGCTTCAAAGCAAAATATCTTATAATCAGGACTGCTCTCTGTGATAACCTACATGATGCCAACTGTCATTATGACATTTTAACATCAGCGTTAAGACATTAAACACAGGGCAAATTATGGGGTGGAAATTTTTTCCCCATCCACTGGTAGGAGTAGTGATTCGAATAGCCTGGTCTCCTGTGTTCTTCTTTATTCTGTCCCTGTTGGTTATATACTCACATTCTTACATATTCGATATTCTGAATTGCAAACGAAAAGCAATAATCGTATGTAAATGTTCAAAATTCATCATATTTCTGAACAGTGAAAGTAATGAAAAAGCAACAGCGGTTTTATGGATCTTAAACTAAAAGTCTGCTGAAAAAAATGACTTATTCATACTGCTTTTGTACAGTTAACACAAAGATAGCAGAGTTCTACGTAGACTCTAGAATATTTGGTTAACATATTCATTTTGATATTTAACATACCAGCACTTTTTTACTGTTATTTACATTTCAAATTTAGAATCCATAACAACCTGCTCGTAGACATGTCTCTTAAAATCTGTAATTGTAGCCTACACATGAAATTTATGCATTTGTGAATCTGCAAAACTCACTTTTAAATTTGAGTATCGTTCCACACTTGGCAACAGGCGTACGATCTAAAGAACAGTTTTACATGCAGTGAGTATCATAAACAAGCAACGAAATTCATCAGATGAGTAGCATCTGAGCAGCACAAAGTGATTCACTCAGACCTGTTTTGCATTTCACCAATCAATCAAATTCATGGATTTTGTATATTTAGAAAGGCATTTTTTCCATAATAATATCTAAATAAAGTTTCTTTTCAGCAGTAATTTATAATAGCAAATTTCTATATGGAGAATGTTCTTCAGTTTTATCTTATAAAAATAACTGTTGCTGTGAGCAATAAATACTATTTGTAATAGTAATTAGTGCTAATCACAGCAATGATGAAGTATGTTTTACTAATCATAAAGGGTTACTTGTTTCTGGTGTATCACATGAAGTATAAGTGAAGCTGAAAGCTCAGCGTAGAGCTTTGAGAAAGCAGCTAAGTTCGAAACAATAAGCTTATTCTCAATGATTGACCTTTAACCATGTCGGTGATATTCAGCACAGACCGAAGGCGGAAGTTGACTTCTAAACTTACTTGAGACTTCAATGCCAGAACCACCTCCGCACAGCATTTTGATTCGTCTTCTTTAGGTACGATATCACAATAGGAAGGACCTAATAATCTTTTCGAAACGATCTTAAGTGCCTCTGATCATGCAACAGTTTAGCACCTAATCTGGGGCCATAATCCAGTTAGTGCGCGCTTTTCAGTCATGGAAATATCTGCAATCTACTTGAAATAACTAGTATTTATCTATTCTGTTAGCAGTCGTATCACGGATGAAGCCGATCAAATAATTCGCACTCCAAGTTAAGTATACAAACAAAAGCAACACTTTATTGTAGCAGTTTCGGTGTGTCCTAGCGTTGCGGCGTCGAATTCCGATCATCCGTTGTTTACACTTGCACACCTCTCTGTTGCCAAGCAACCATTTTCCATAGATAAATATTGCTAGATAGACTCCGTTTAACAGGAACTATAGTCTATGTTAATTTTGCTTTTTTATGGAAACTTTATATTGAAATGCTGAATTTCATATTAAATATTCATGACATACACTACGTATGATACCCAGAACTTAGCGACCTAAACTGCATTTTTGATGCCAAGTGGATTAAAGTGAGCATAACACATAGAGATTTTAGAGACAGATTTTATGAATGCGATATACATAGGCCTATATGTACGTGTGTCGATCTTCTCTCTCTCTCTCTCTCTCTCTCTGTCTGCCTGTCTGTCTGTCTGTCTGTCTGTCTCTCTCTCCTCTCTCTCTCTCATCCTCTTTGTATTGTGCGTGTGTGTGCGTGTGTGTGTGCGTGTGTGTGCGCGCGCGCGCGCGCGCGCGCGCGTGTGTGTGTGTGTGTGTGTGTGTAGCGCATTCATAAATTTATCTGTCTGTCACATAAAGCCAGGTCATCCCCCCCCATCATAAATTCAGATTGCAGTAGGTCTATGTGAGAATGGTAGAAAAAGAACTGAAGTGTTCATGATATTTACGGCCGTTTAGGCCTAGATCTATACACAATTATTTCTAGTCTGACTTTATAGCTGGGTGTAGCCTACATTGATTATATATTCTTTATATAGGCCTAGGCCTAGTCTATAGTACTATACATGCATGGTCCTTGGAAAACTAGTGTTGAACCACTGCAGAACCCAGACAATTAACCCACGACAATTTTCATTCTATAGGCCTATGAAAGCACGTGCATGCATATGGGCCTATAGCTGACGTATAATTATACAGTTACACACACACACACACACACACACACACACACACACACACACACACACACACACACACACACACACACACACACACACACACACACACACACACACACACACACACACAAACACACACACACACGGTGACGTACGCACGCACACGAAATAGAGTGATTTAAACGATCGCGTTCACTTCTGGCTATCAGAAGTCATGTGCACTCGCTCGATCTGTTGCAAATAATATTGCAGCCGTGATCACAGAGAAACCTACATTATAAGTGGACCAACGAATCTCGTGCGATCATTAGGTCACACGTAGACCTACGCCGAATGTGTGTCAATCTTTAATCTAGTCCCAAGTGAGCTCGAAGTCTATGGGGAGTATAATTATGTGTGTTACCGACTTACCGCAAGTCTTAGTTCGGCCGCACTCTTAATTCTAGCTTTAATTATATTATCTTTGGCTGTTATCTTTGCGCTGAAACACTCGATGTCGAGCTGTGAGCTGTGACAGAACCATACGTGATAATTAGGCCTAAGATTTTAATTGTCTTTGTAGGCCTACATTCATACATGCCAAATATTCCAAAACAGCAAATCTTTCGAAATTTTTTTATATATAAAATGCCAATTTCCCATGCGTCTGAACCTAGCTGTAACCTACACGGCCAACGCATAAACGATGTTTATAGGCCAACGACGTCTTATGATTGCATAGTAATAAATACTAATGATCTCGGTCACTGAGTTTTCCGTGTCCGGAAAGAGATAAACGCACCTCTTGTAATAAGACTTCTACCCGTTCACCGTCTGTCAATTTTTTACGCAAACCATTGAAAACAAGACGTTTCATATCCCTGCTGAAAAGAGGTTTTTTTGGCAGTTCGGCTACCAGAACAGAACATGGCTTGAAATGGATAAGCGCACTTTATCGACGTTTGGCTGTTAAAAAATGTTCTACCAGCTTCAACCCTGCTTATCAGACCAGATGTATTTTATCGCTCCCGCTCAAGCTGCGGCGGATGCGTGAAGTTTGAACCAAAGTCAGAGGTCAGCTGAGCACGTGACCTCGCCGTTGTTGTTGTCGTCGTCACCATCAGCGTTGCCACTCCTTGGGTTTTCTCACAAGATCCTGGGTTTTTCAAACCGAACTTGAAAAATGTTTTTTTTTCGGCAAGAATCGTAATCTCGAAACTTCTACAGCGCCCACAAAAGCCAAGTCGCGGGAACCAGCTTATTCACAGGCGCTCAATCAAAGCAAAATCGATAGGCAGCGGGTCAAGTCCGGAGAGTCAGGCAGGCAGATAGATGGACGGCTAAGGTGGGTGATGTTTAGAGTTGAAGTGGCGGGGGATGTAAGGAGAAGAAGAATCAGGATAGGATTTTTGAAAGAGCAATGTTTTCAGTTTTGAGTGAAAGACCTGTGGGGAGATAGCGAGAGGTGAAGTTTTGGTGAGTTCGTATGATGGGTCGGAAGTTTGCCGAAGTGCTGGCGGAAGTTTGTTCCAGAGAGGTGGAACGGCAATGGCTATGGAGCGGTTTGCGAATTTCAGTGATGAAGTGATGGGAGGGCGAAGCAGTGTAATGGAGGATGAGGAGCGTGTTGAACGAGGTGGCTGGATGGTGAACAACTGACGAAGGTAGAACGGCTGGGATGATTGAAGTGTATTGTAAGTGAGTGAGAGGACTTTGTATTCGATGCGTTCAGGTATTTTGAGCCAGTGAAGTGATTTCAGGACAGGAGTGATGTGGTGACGTTTGGGGGTTTTCGTCACTGCACGGGCGAGGGCATTCTGGATAGCTTGGAGGCGGTTAATTTGGGTTATATCAAGAACGGGTTTTTTGCTTGTTTTTTTTTAAACCGGAATTTTTTGGACATTTTCAAAAAATTTTGGACATTTTTCGGAAGATTTGTGCCGTATAGCTAAAAAAAGGTCATCAGAATTTTTTCCGGACTGGAAATTCTTGGCATTTTCGATTTTTTGGACGGAAATTCTTGGTATTTTCGAAAGATTTTCTGAACTGGGGTTTTCTTGGGGTTTTTGCATCTCCAACTTGAGTGTTTTCATTTTTCAGAGTGGCAAAGCTGGTCACCATCATATTTTTAATCTAGGCCAGAGAAACACGAGAGACTTGTTATAAGAAAAAGGCGTCGCAGATTCTAGTCGTTGTTCGCAAAAAATTCACACAAAGTCCGGGCATTCGTCGAAAAGAAATGGCTGCCGAACAGCGCGTTGTGCTAATTGCGATCGACGGCAGTGAACAGGCGGAGAAAGCTTTTGATTGTGGGTTTGTCTAATTTTCAAGAGGTTTTGGTGATTTGTATGTTGCAGGTGTCTGCTAAGAACATACTGTCAGTTGACCTATAAAATTTCCCTGTTGGCATTTGCGCTCGCTCGTGTTTCGTCAATGTTTACTAGACGTTTTTCGTTCTAATAAATTCAAAAGCAGCCTATTGTTGCCTTTAAAAGTTACATATTTGGGAGTATCATAATGTGCAATAGATGATTGTTCAGAAAATACGCGCGCGTTTACCAGAAATTGTTATAAAAGAAGTTGATCTAGGAAAAGCACAAAATGAGTTGAAGTGAAAACTTCTTTTTTTGACAGAACTTTTGCAAACACGGTTGTTCGTTCGTTCCATTGAACATGATCCCCCGACATTATCTTCGAAGCAAGGCAGTTTTGCATTAGACATTTCCAAAGTGCAATTAACCTATTTCCTATTGCTAATTGCGTCTTTGATCTACCCAGGCAAGCTAATTGACTGCGTGTTTTGCTTCCCATCATAGCAAGCAATGTAGGCTACCTTAATTTATATACCTTATTGTTATTGCTATATAATAACTTAGTGGCAGTATGTGATATTCCAGCAATATATTGTTTAGGAATGTATGATTTTTCAAAGATTGAAGGAAATAGTTAATGTGTCTTCACCATTACCTTAAATCAATGTATCTTAAATTGGCAACCAATTTATCACATGTTGTGATCACTTTGACCTAACTTTGCTCAATTAATTTTATATTGTAAAAATATGTATTGAAATAACTTATACAACGGCTCTTAACTGCTTAGGAACATGCAGTCATTATATGTGTAAACAAATATTGTGCCCCAAAAGAAGTCATGACTGTTTGAGTTACTGTACTCCAGCTGAAACATTACCACATCACCCTTTCCAACCAATTTTTATGGTTAACTGATAAGCATGACCATTTTAATATGTTTCCATTGCAAGATAGGCTAATGACAATTGGTTACGCAGGCAGATATTTCCGGTAGTTAGTAATGAAGCATGCTAGACTAGCTAGCGTAACTGAAACTGTTGATCTTAAATTTAAACAAGAACTTGATATCTCTGTGAACAAAGCAACAGGTTCAGATTTGTTGACCTGGTTCAAATCGACATTTACCATGCATATCTTTAGCGTGAGCTCATTTCATACGAGATGATGTGTGATTACTGAACCGTTTTGCATCATGCATTTCTGGTCCAGTAGGCTGTGGACTTTTCCTGAGATCATTTAGACTGGTTCCATGCTTTATGTTGTAGTCTATGTCGCTCATCTACACCGGCAAGGGAACCAGCTGCATCTGGTTCACTCGGCTGAGCCTCCAATGATGAGCACAAGTCGTAAGTTGACAAACCATCATACTTATGTACTTCAAAATGATACTGCATGTACAAATACGAGGCTATATACATATTTATATATGCACTGTGTTTACCATCTCTTGTATTCGTTGCTGACTTATCAACATCACTGGAGGCACTGTATTTCTTCGATATCCACACACTTGTTTTAAAATCTGAATGCCATCTTGCCACTTATTAGGTCAGCACAGCCTGAAAAGGTGAGGGACGTTCACGTACTTCTCTTTTTAAGCTTTCATCACTGATATTATTATTATTATTATTACTTGTCTTTAGCAAAAATTTTTCCCGATGCGTTTCATATTAGAAACTAAGTTTTTTTGGCTCTGACATGTTGGTGCTCTTATGTTGGCACTCTTTTTCGGGATGATGACATTGACCTTTATGCCACTTGGGGACAAGACAAGTGAGGCGGTTCCCATTGTCATTCTTGCAGACAACCGTGGGTGAGCAACTTGTCCAGAGTTGCTACGCAGTGGCTTACGGTAGATTCGATCCTGTGACTGTTCAGTTACAGGGCACAGAACATACCACTACACCATGTACCACCTTACAGATGGTACTGGATATTTGTTAACTTTAGAGTTGTGCTGCATTCACTAATCTAAGGATTTTGTATTTACACTGTGTTTTCAATCTGGTTTTCTTTGCACTGTGTTGACAATCTGTGGGTTTACTTTTGCACTGTACATTTGACTGTATATGCAGTCTGTGGGACTCTTCATCTAAAGTGTGTACTTTGTCATGCAGAAGTGATTCTATTTATAAAATGTACTATAAATGAGCGTGTGTATACTAGCCCAATGCACAAGAGGAGACATTTGAGATTTCATCATTTCAGACATGAAGGCAGTTACTTGCTGGTTGTATACATGATGCTTCCGGGATTATTGTTTGCAAGTGGCTGGAAGAGTGAAAGCTTCAAGTATACCAGAATAAAAACAAAGTCAAAATGTTTCTGACTTGACAAGGCCTAGGCAGTTGGATTTTGTGGTTCCAGTTTCAGAACAGTTTAAAGTCACTGTTTTGTAGATATCAGTTTAGTTGGTTGGCAGCTAGTCTGACAGAAGCTGTCTGAGTAAACTTGCAAGTACATACAGGAAGTCTTTAACAGATCTAGAACAGTGGAGGCGGACAAAAATTATTCTTTGCGAAGTGGTAGCAAGTTATCCTTCGTGCATGCCTTTGCACGGTTGATTATTTATTGAATGTGATGCTTGAGCAGCTTGGCTTTCAATTAATCGTGTTGAAAGAATGCCAGATTTTTAGCTGCCCTTCAACCAGCTGCTGGCTATCATATAATATTGCAGTGACATTTTTTTACTTGTTGTTGCTGAGGTGAAGGTTGATGTGTTTTTATGGTACTGCATTTTTGAATAGTATGAATTGCTGATCTTACATGAGTTTTGAGGGTAGTGATTTACAGAAAGATGCAATGCATTTGCAAACATTTCAAAATTTTTGGGATTACAAGTTAAAATTGTCAAAGAGAGTTATGAAAATGGAATTAATAATATGTATGTACATTGCATGTGCACGGAATTAGTACATATGTACATTGTATGTGCACTTGTTATAGTGTCCCTTCAAGGTTTCTACTCAGAAGCGCTCCCGACTACAGCGCGGACACTGAATCTGAGTTTCATGTCAAAGCGCTTTCAAGGGCAATTGCGAGTGAAGGACTTGCTCAAGGACCCTATGCGGCGGCTTGACGTGAATTCGAACCTGCAACCCTTGGGTTGCAAGGCATCGAGCATGCCTACTACATCGCAGCGCCCCACAAATGATATTGTATTTGTTTGAAGCAAAACTTTGTGAGTGGATGCAGTAATTGGTTTAGCACTATGTGGACCAGATAAACAAAGTCAAGTGTGGTCTGTTTGATTGCATTGGCTTAAACTTGCCACTGTGAGTCATGTAGGTCTACATTGGGTTTACTCTGTACTTGTCTCATTACTAGAGTATTATTTCAACCAGTCTTGTCCTAAATTATAACCCCATCAGGTTATTATTATACTTGCACATGTGACTTCACTTGCAGCTGCAGAACATGAGCAGACGGGACAGTTCAGACCTGTGCAGTTGGGAACTGACATTTCAGAAAGGCTAATTCAGAGTGGATATTTTGGAGTGAAATCGAAATGACAGACTTTGGGAGCCAGGTTATGTGAAGTGGGTACTTCGGAGGGAATCAAAGGTCATGTGAACTTACGGCAAACAGACATTTATTTTTACTTTAGTGGCACCAAACATGTGATGCGAGCAAACGGCTTGAAAAAGGAGATGATGCTTGCCTGCGGAGAGGTAGGAAGGAGGAGAGGATGTCCAAGAAGAAGGTGGATGGAAGAAATACACGAGAGAACGAAGATGAACTTGGAGGAGCTGAGAGACACAACGGAAGATCGAAGTACGTGGAGAAGGTTGATCATGGCGGTCGCTAAGGTTCAAAGAATCAACGGGACAAGGTGGCACCAAACAAATTCTCAGATCTCCCAGGCCCTTTGAAAGAGTAGAATCTTACCGTGCGAATAGAAGATCCTGTGATCTTAAAATTTTAATAGAATAGAAGTGTAGGCATTTTATCGTTTTTGGTGCTCTGAATCATTTGTTCGTTGTTTTTCCCCCCAAATAGAAGCTGAAGTGATGAAATTATTTGCTTAAATGGAAGTTGGATGGATGAAAATAATTGTTGCTTAAGTAGATTGATGGAGACAATTCTTGGTTAAATGGAAGTTGGATTGGTAAAATTCATGATTATTTCCTAAATAGAAGTTGGATTGATGAAAGTGATTCTTGCTAAACTGAAGTTGGATTGATTTAAACAATTCTTAGTTGATTGATAGAAACAATTCTTGCATAAGTTGAAGTTGGATTGTTGAGAATAACCTTTGGCCACTACAGCTCCCAATTTAAAATTATCTGCCACCCAGTAATTCACTCCTTATTATGAGGACCAAAAGACCTACATATCTGTACATGTTTTCTATAAAATCGCCTGCTTACTTGTTTCAAGCGCTTGTGCGTGCACAGTATAAATCCAAATGAAGCACTGTAGGTTGGTTGCTTGCTGTAGGGCCAGTAGCATCGCTAAAAAGTAAAAACTAATTATCCCTCCACCGGTAAGAATAACGGGGGAGCTTCTTACATATCTCAGTTACATATAATGTCTTTGCTGGTGAAGGTTTCATATAATAAAGTCTGCACCATCTACGCTTGATATTGGATAACCTAGTCTGGCTTACGCTTACTATGCATCACTACCAAGGTCCAACTCTTACAAAGACAGGTGTGTCAGTTATGCCTCAAGCCAGCTGTTGCCTTCACAAGCACAGCCTCTAGATTTTAGTTGTCGGCTGCACAAATGTGTGCCACAAGAAAAGCATGTGTATTGCAAGTTTAAATATTTGTAGACAATGCCGTACTTACATTATTTAACTTCTTGTTTCAACATTTTTAATAATCTCTGTACGCTAGTACATTTTGGGACAAAAATAAGTTGCGTTGCTTGGAGTGACCAGCAAATAATTTCATGTGTTTTATTTAAGTTATGCTTGCCAGTGGTTAGTCAGTTTGCTGATGTGGCCGAATGTGCAAGTGTTTGTTGTAAGATTGTATGTGTGAAGGTTTTTTCAAGCACACTCGTGTGCATTCTAGCAGGAACTCTGTATCTTGGTGCCGCATATGCCAATGCTTCTTGTGTATTATAACCATTTTTACATTACTCCCAGCTTATTGTTAGGGGCAAATTACAGTTTTAAAAATATGTGAAGTGGAATCAGCAACTGTTGTAGAGGCTGTGATGTTGAGCCAGTCTGTTTGGGATCAGATGCTGGAAACGGAGAAGGAGAAGGTCAAGCATCTTGAGGACAAGTACGCTGAAAAGATGCGTTCCCATGGCGTATG
The DNA here is from genome assembly GCA_949752735.1 of Lumbricus terrestris. Lineage (NCBI taxonomy): Eukaryota > Metazoa > Annelida > Clitellata > Crassiclitellata > Lumbricidae > Lumbricus > Lumbricus terrestris. The sequence continues at coordinate 31,191,614 of OX457044.1, read as the reverse complement.
TAATTCATTGCTCTTCTCTGAAAGTTGAACCCATTTTTGCGCTCATACATGTATAAAATTCAGGCTTGAATTTCGCAGCTCTAGTACAGTAACTTCAGCATTTCTGGGTTTTGGAATTGTGTTGAGTTCTTTTCAAAATCTGACTACTTAGATTTTGTTTTTACATAAAAATTGCATTTTCACTGTCTAATAATTCTTTGTTTCATGCAGTTAAGAATATAGTAATTGAATCTATTGATTGCATTTATTGAATAGATTGATTTTGTTACAATGCTGCAGTGTGACTAGTTTTGATCGAAACATTTTTTCATCAACAAGGAATAATTGCATCACCGCATCAAATAATAGAATTTTAGACGAGGTTAAATTAAGGATTCTTGTTCAATTGTTGCCAGTTGACTGGAAAGATCAAGGCCATCTTCAGCAACAAGCCAGGTGAGGTGATTATAGACGTGGCAAAGGAAGAGAAGTCGACCATGATTGTCATGGGAACCAGAGGCCAAGGCTCTATCCGTCGAACGATCATGGGTAGTGTCAGCGACTACGTCGTGCACCACTCGCACTGCCCTGTCATCATCTACCGCCATCTGTAGTGAATCAAGACTGGTGCCCTTGGCATGTAACCAAGCCAAGTCATTTATAATATGCCGAGGAAGATCTATCAGGGAAAGTTCACCGGGTCATTCCGCCTCAATTCAACAAATGGCTCCAGGTCGACCATCTTGGATTTTACTGAAAATTTTTCAGAATGTTTATTATGGTATTAGAGGAAACTATGCCAAATTTTAGATCAAAATCTTAAGTAGTTTTGAAGATATTAATTTTCAAAGACGCCTGGGGTGACCTCGTTTTCGACGTTTTGGGAGTCGCGTCTAAATTTGTAACAACGTTCAGAAGCTCATAACTTCATTAATATAGCAGATAATTTTATGAAATTTTCAGGATGTTTAGTCTTTGTGGTTTAGATGACATGCTGAAGAAATGAAAGATCAGTCTTGAAAATTCTGATGTTAGGACCCAACTGAAAATGGTTAAAAAAAACTTGCGGATGTCTGACGATCATACTTTGCTGCCCTGGTGTGGCCAAATTGAATTTTTTAAAAAGAATATTTTAACAACTTGTGATACTATTGTACTTTCTCTACAAAAATATGCAAAAATTTTGAATTTCTGATGCATGCCTACTACCATATGGCCTTCCAAATTTGGAAAATTCCATTCCGAAGACCATTTTCAAGGTCAAAGATCATCATGTTTGTTAGGTCATGGAGCAATAAAATTTACATCATTGGAAAGAGCAGCTCAGATACTCTAAGTTCACCAAAATTTGTGATGGAGTCTCTTCTTGTTCGTGCAATATTTTTTTTCAAATTGTGGCAGTTTTCTGCATTCGCGAGTTTATAATGGAGTCAATATCAGGGCATTATATAGTGAAATAATATCTGTAATAAGTCAATTTTTTCAGATTTTAGTCTCCTCATCTTCCTCAGGTCTTGAAGTTATTAGGTGGATGTCTAACTTGATGAGTCACTATCATATGAAAGATATATCTAAGAGATACACATGCCCGAAAAAATGTAAATTGGCATTTGTGCAACATTTACAAATTTATAAATTTAAAATCACAAGGACTACCACCCAGATTCTTGCATATTTGGAAAGAACACAAAAAACTGATTGGATGAAAAAAATATCAGCCCACTGGTTAATTTCCTAGCCGTGATATGACAGTCCAAACTTGGTGGATCAGGCCGTTTCTCGTGAATGATGTAATATGGCATTTGCACAACATCTGCAGATTTATTAATTGAAAATCACAAGGACTACCACCCATATTCTTGCATATTTGGAAAGAGCACAAAAAACTGAATAGATGAAAAAAATATCAGCCCACTGGTTAACTTCCTAGCCGTGATATGACAGTCCAAACTTGCTGGATCGTGCCATTTTTCGTGATTAGTTTTGTGCCACTTGAATTAAAAGCTAATCACGAGAAAATGGCACGATCCAGCAAGTTTGGACTGTCATATCACGGCTAGGAAATTAACCAGTGGGCTGATATTTTTTTCATCCAATCAGTTTTTTGTGTTCTTTCCAAATATGCAAGAATCTGGGTGGTAGTCCTTGTGATTTTAAATTTATAAATTTGTAAATGTTGCACAAATGCCAATTTACATTTTTCGGGCATGTGTATCTCTTAGATATATCTTTCATATGATAGTGACTCATCAAGTTAGACATCCACCTAATAACTTCAAGACCTGAGGAAGATGAGGAGACTGAAATCTGAAAAAATTGACTTATTACTAGGGCTGTTGTTCGATTAAAAATTTTAATCGAAATTAATCGCGCGATTAATTTTTTTAATCGCAATTAACGCCAAATTAATCGTAATGCATTTCCTTCAAATATATTAATCTCACTATTTTCTAAGGAGCTCTGAAGCATAAAATTTTAATGACTGAATGCATTCTTTCTATTGCAAACATATTTTATTTAGTCTTTGGCTTAGGCGTATTGAATTTCTGCATTTAGTTTATTGAACAGTTTTGTATGACAGACAGAATTGAAACACTGTTCAAATCATCAGTCAACTGCTCAGAATCCGTTAATTTTTTTCATTTGAGCCACCTTTAATTAACATGACATAGGCCTAAATGTGAAATTAGACAACCGTTTTCTGACTATCAAGATGAATTATTTATTCAGCCAATTGTAGGCTACCGGCAGACCAGTTTATTTACCCTGGTCGGTTCAAGGGATGCTCTTATTAATTAACAATAAGCTTAGTAGGTCTGCTATTGAACCTCATTATTTATAATCACAATTTTTCACAAGAGGTTGCGGTTCTTGCCAAACCTCGTCTCAGTTGTCCTTCTGTAAACATTTATCATTTGAAATCTGAAATCCATTGGTCTTGCCATCTCACGGAGTTCAGCCATCGTAGTCTGACGTCTGACGGGGTGAGGAAAGAGGAATCAACCTTAGTGGACGGTGTGATGCGACCGATGTCGACGACTCATCGCTAGCGTTTAACGCATGTTTTGGTTCGCATGCAGTGCGATAATTGAGCAAAGAATTGCTACGATAATACTCAAATTCTTTTTTTGAATATTCGCCAAAGAATGTATCACTAGCTTTAAGTATGAGCCTTCCGTTAAAAACGAGTTTTCTGCCTCTGATTCCGTTTTAATCAAATCTAATTAACGCGTACGATTAATGCGTTAAAAATTTTAATCGCAAATTTTTTTAACGCGTTAATCGCACGCGTTAACGCGATTAAATCAACAGCCCTACTTATTACAGATATTATTTCACAATATAATGCCCTGATATTGACTCCATTATAAACTCGCGAATGCAGAAAACTGCCACAATTGAAAAAAATATATTGCACGAACAAGAAGAGACTCCATCACAAATTTTGGTGAACTTAGAGTATCTGAGCTGCTCTTTCCAATGATGTAAATTTTATTGCTCCATGACCTAACAAACATGATGATCTTTGACCTTGAAAATGGTCTTCGGAATGGAATTTTCCAAATTTGGAAGGCCATATGGTAGTAGGCATGCATCAGAAATTCAAAATTTTTGCATATTTTTGTAGAGAAAGTACAATAGTATCACAAGTTGTTAAAATATTCTTTTAAAAAAATTCAATTTGGCCACACCAGGGCAGCAAAGTATGATCGTCAGACATCCGCAAGTTTTTTTTAACCATTTTCAGTTGGGTCCTAACATCAGAATTTTCAAGACTGATCTTTCATTTCTTCAGCATGTCATCTAAACCACAAAGACTAAACATCCTGAAAATTTCATAAAATTATCTGCTATATTAATGAAGTTATGAGCTTCTGAACGTTGTTACAAATTTAGACGCGACTCCCAAAACGTCGAAAACGAGGTCACCCCAGGCGTCTTTGAAAATTAACATCTTCAAAACTACTTAAGATTTTGATCTAAAATTTGGCATAGTTTCCTCTAATACCATAATAAACATTCTGAAAAATTTTCAGTAAAATCCGAGATGGTCGAACTGGAACTTTCTGAAAAATTTGTTGATTTGACATGGAATGACCCCACCGTGAATTCTGAAGTATTACATCTGTAGACGATGATGTCTGACGCTGCTAGTCTTTTGTTAGAGGAACAATGCAACGATGACTTTCATGCATGTGTTCTTGACAAGTAACATTTAGCTTTGTGAGACATTTTGCGCTTTAATAAAATTCTGTGCTTTAAAAGTCTAAGTGTGAAATAGATTCGTTGAAATTGTTGTAGTGTGAAATAGATGTGAAGAAGAGATAGAACAGTCATTTTAAGTCTGAACTGGAACGTTTGGTTTGCTTAGTTTGAAAGTTGGAGGATTTTACACTTGCTGAAAGCATCTTTAAATGCAATAAAGATGCTTCCATTAGTTGTGTGTAAGCCACGGTCAAGGTTGAGCAATAGATTAAACATTTATCAGATTTATTCTGTTGCTAGGTTGTGAGTCTCTTTCATCTGTCCCCATGGGGCAGGAAATTCCAGTGCTCGTGTCCACTGACAATCCGTAGTAGAGTCATAAAACGGGGAAGAAAAGAAGTCTTGTTTATAAATTGCTCTTTTCTGCTGAAATATCTGCTCACCCTGAAAACAAAGGGGAACTAATTGAACAGTATTAGATTTATAATTTATAACACTAGAAGTGCCTGTAATGTTTATCAAAGTCTTTTAAAATCTATCAGGTTCTTCTTGCCATCTGATGTTCTCCTGACAATACGTTAATGGTTTCATTTTGTTTGGTCGAAACTATGCTATCAGAAAGAAGTGAATTATTACTGGTTTTAGTTGAACTGATGTCATTGAGTGTTGACTCTAATCTTGCAATTCATATGAGAATCATAGTTACTTGTTGATGCATTACTTTGTTTTTAAAGTGTCTTTTTATATTTGTTTATCAACATCTATAGTCATCTCAGCACCTGTGTTTTTCATTTTGACATGGGTTGTTATGTCTTTGATAAGAATCATTTGTGTAAGCCTTTAAACCGAAGATGCCAGTCTTTTCTTAAGCCCAATGCACTGTTAAAAAAGTTGGGTAAATTCTAATAATTTCTTTGCTGTCTAGCAAATACAGTAGTCTTACTGAATATCTCTTTTTCAAATCCTTCTAAGACTTGGCTTAAAATCGTTGAATTCATTACCCCTGTGCACTGAACTATTCGTTGTGGAATGTGATGAGGTTACAAATCGCATTTATTGTTGTGACTGAAGCTTTGTTGTGATGTGCAAGAGCTTGTTAAAACTGTTTTACCATTTTGTGGAATGTGTGATGTCCAGCTTCCTCTTACTTTACGAGAATTACGACCAAGTGGACTTCTTCATTGCATGTATTTTGCAGCCATTCTTTGCATTGAAGGTTTTGAGCTACAGATAAGTCATATTATATTGACTTGTAGATTGGATTAGAGCCATGTTTATTACTCAATTTTTGATGATTTCAGATAAGAACTTAATAGAGTTTTGGTTATGTGCTCAGCCTTTACCTTCAGAGATCATGACTTCACAGCCATTGAGACTTCATTCCCTTCAAAACTGCAACAAAGTCGAACAGATTTGAAGATTTGAAAGTGTTTTCCTTGATGCATTTTAGACCTCTTTTTGACTACATTTATACATGTACCAATGAGGAGCATTCTTAAATTGACATGTTGTGAACAGAAAAGCTTTGATTTTAGTTGCCATCATCATGCAAAAATGATCATAAGCCAAGAGTAATTTTTTTTATCTTGTTTGAAGCAGTTGTTGAATGGAGATTGTATGACAGGGTCTGCATCAAATAAAACCAGACAAAGAAGCTCATTCTATAAAATTATTCTTTCATCGTTTTAGTGTTCTGTATAGTACACAGATTCGTATCGAAATGGAAATTCATACCATAGACTAATGACATTCCTTTCCAGTAGATATCAAGCTAAAATCGATTTGAAATTATGATGCACACTGTCTCAGTTTTGCATACTGGTGTTTGTTAGATAGGTTTGTTTGGTTATTACTACCATAGGCGTGATGAGTGATGCGTTGCTCATTAGTTGTAATAAGATGTAAGAATGCAGCAATATGGTTGTTTGAGCCTTTCAATATTTTCAGGCTTAGTTGAAGATCTTACACCAAACTTTTACTGTTATGTAGTTTTTTCAGCATGTCACCTATAGATGTTGTCTTGTCAAGTTCGTTTCTTATGATGGACATGTTAATAACTTCTGAGCTGAAGTTCTGATAGTTCTCGTAGATTATTAATTTTTATCATAGCTTTGTTTTTATTATCTGTGTTCGCTTTTGAAGGGTATCGGTTTCCAGTGTCCATATCTGGCATCAGTGAGCTGCATGCAGCAGATTGAAAGTTGGTATAAACTATCTTATAGTTGTTTGCTTATGAAGAACATGCTAAGAACTTTCTGAGAGCATTTAACTATAATTACCATGTAATGAATATATGCATCTTCATGATTATAATTCCGTGTTTGCTAAGCCTCTTTTGTGGGTTCAAATTGTTATGATGTAGTTATTGTTTAGATTTCTGGTTATTTGAGATAAATTTCTGTCATTTAAGTTGTCATATTTTGCTTGAGAAGTTGCTTATGGATATCCTGCTTATAAATTGGCATTCATTGATTCAAATTTGTGGTTGTAGATCAAGCTCATGCATGTACCTGGTAACAAAACTTGCACTGTGATTGGACTTGTGTTTTGAATCTCTAGCAATTAGTAAAGGAACTATTAATACTAAGTATTTGGATACTTGGCTGCATGTTCCATGTTTGGAAGAAGGCTGCCTTTTATCATTCATCTCATTTAGAAGTCAAGAGTTTATTCCCAACCAAAGCACTTCTGCCAAATATTTGGTAAAATATTATTTTTTTATTTACACTAAAGCCTCGATAAGATAAAATCCTCTGCTTGCTGTTGCACATCCAAAATCATTTCACATTTACTGCTAATTAAATAATTTTGATGGAATAAAATTAAGAAATAATTAGTTAAGAATAATGCAGAAAAGCATTTGGACAGTTTTATAATTAATGAGAACTTCTTCAATCGGTAGGTGAGTGTGACATTGGTGAAATGGTTGGAATCCATGTGAAGATGTCGAGTTTTTAGTCCTACTGGGGAAAATTTAAATATGCTGGCAAATTGATGCTGATTGGTCCAGAGACTGAACGCAATCGTTAGAACTATTAACTGTTATGCCAATGAGCTTTGTGTGTGTGCATAGGCCTGCCATTGATGACTAATCTAGTTTACAGTGCAGTTTTGCTAACTAACTCTTAATTAATCCAGCTCTTAATTAATGACATTTACTCAATGCAGAGATTGCCTCCAACTAGTTTGCTATGTGAGTGGTGCTACTTAAATGCTATTTAAATGTAATTTATGCAACTTCAAACACATAATCTCAGAGAACAAAACTAATAGGATTAATTAGTGCTTGGTGTACATATTTAGTGTTGCAATGTCTAGACTGTCATAATACCATACCCAGCCTACAGAAAAGTCTTACATTGTAAAATGACTTTAATAATCTATATTACCGTCATATACATTAATATACTATGGATGTTCAGTCAACGGTATTACAGTTATATACATTAATATACTTTGGATGTTCATTCAACAGTAAATTCAATTATATTCAATATCTTGAGCTAGATAAGTTCAATTCTGATTCAATTAAATACCCAGTGACATTATAAAGAAACAATTTAGCTGACAATGATATGCAGCTTCTGAGATAACCATATTTCATTGACTTATGATGGTGAGAAAAGAGCTGTTGAAATGTCAAGATCTTGCATGCATATGAGAAGTTTTGCTGACATATTCATTTGTGAAAAAGCACTTTATTTTAAAAATATGACGTGATAAAAGAATAAAAGTGATACAGCTAGGATTGATATGGTGAAAATTTGTCCGTGAGGTATCTCGGTCAATTTCATGTCATTTTACCTCGTATTTTTGTTTCGTTGACGCAAATCTAGTCTTCAGGTCTGAAGTTGAGTCATCATGGTTCATCAACAATGTCTCATCTATTTTAGCCAAAAGTGTTGTGCATTTCTGGGATTCCAAAGTCGTCATAAATGCCAGAGAGAGTCGGAATTTTTTTATGCAACTGAGGTCGTCTAAAATCGTTATGGCAGTGTTCACATCTGCATCTTGAAGTTCGTCACTTAGCACGACTAGGATGTCGCCGAGAAGTCCTCCTGAACAGATCTCTGCATAGACAAGTTCTGTGCAACTTGAGGAAGCGATTTGGAGCAGCAGCTTGTACTTTTCAGCCGACGTTACACACTGACGTTTCCAGGCTCTTAGAAACTCGTGGCTTGTTCTTGGCGGCCGACTCATTTCCACCTACAAGGTACAACTTGTCTAGTGGACATTTGACTGTGTAAAGAATCCTAAAATTAGCTTGCTACTGATGTTATTAAAATTGTTGTAGTTGCAATTGCGAGTTCCTAAATCTATTGTGGGTAGAGCCCATCCAAATATTACGTACGTCAAACAATCGTAATTTCAATCGCTCTCCTGTTCCAACTCCACATTTACGGAACCGCATGTGTACGTACAAATAAGCTTCTCTACCCTACGCCACCCTTTACAAAAGTTAATTAGCTAAAGTCGTAGAATAATAGAGAGTTATAAAGTTATAACTAGCCTAATACGGATGTCGTAATTAGAAATTTATCTTGTGCACGTACAGTTTGTCAAGACCCCTCTCCTGCTGTACGCACATGTACGCAAATCGTCTTAATTTGGTGACCCTCCCTGTGTATGTAACATGGACAGACACCCCCATATTGAAATACATTCAAGAGTTTGTGAATGAAGACCAAATCTGTTGCTCATAGTGTTAAATACATGCCTGGAACATCAATACCCAGATAAGATATATTGAGATTTATGCTTGTCTGTACAAAGTGGCCCGTCTGGTTATCACGTGACAGATCAAAGATTTATTAAGGCTAGATCCATAAGTTGGTGTGCACAGATAAACTGACATCTGAGCCATTTAAATTGTTTGTTTAGTATATAGGCAGGGCCGATTTGGATAAATATGGACATCTACCACTCTCTGGACACACAGAAACCCGGCAATTTCTTCAAACCACTTTCAGCCCTGAGTATCGTTCTTGTTTAATTAAGTTGGGAGTACTAGTGATGAGTTTCCTTGGAGAGGCACTGCTAGTACAAATAAGCACAACTGCACAGTCAGACTTGCAATTTTTCACATTTGTACCAATTTCTTCTTCAGGATAGGCAATTACGTGCATGCAACTGAGCCTAAGTTGTCAGTGCAAAAAAATTGACAAAGTAATGGTAAAGAAAATAGATGTTTTATCACAAGATAACCACATATTGGATAGGTCAGCATTCCATGACAAGTGAAGTTAATACATATTATATAATAAATAGCACCGTACCATTATCATAGATCACCTGTAGCCAAATCTGTGTGGCCATCAATGTCTTGTTGCTGTTTAACTACACTGCCATTTAAAAGATGATTAGTGTCACCCTCCTCCTTTATCCAGGTTTCGGTCCGGCACTGGCAGAGTGCAGCCAGTGGTGGAGTTCCTGGCCATCAGTGCCAAGCTTTTCCTTTTACACCAGTAGCCTACTTCAGCATCATGGATGTGGGTTACGTAGGCACATACTGTAGATATATGTACTGGATTTGGTTACCTTTTCATCAGCCACAGATGGTGCAACTGAGCTGGATCTGTTGTCAGTGGCTGAAGAGTTCCACTGTTGTTTGAAGGCTGAATCGATCTTGTCAGTCTTATCAAGAGCCTTCAAGTGTGAAGCTTGAACTATCTGCCTAGATGAACAGCATAGAAAAAACTTGGTCAACAGCTAGCAATACTCGCACATTATATGGTATATCTGACATGAACAATGGATCCTTAATGATTCATTCATTACTTTACCAAAATGTAAAAAGAAATCCAGGCACAAAGATACAACCTAATACATATGTTGCATGCCGGGGAATATACTACGAGGGGTAATGGCAGGGAGATGGCGGAGTAATGTCCTAGGAGGGTAATGACGGGGTAATGGCATGGGGTAATGTCCGAGATGTCCAGTTCCTATTGCCATCAAAACCCAATAAAATAAATGGTGGATGTTACTGACGGCTCAGTAGCAAGTAAACAATTGTGGTCATCACAGATAAGGACAGAATAGAGCGGTCTCACGGCAATAGATAGCCCAATGTTTCCGCGAGCCCTCTTGCCTACGGCAATCGATAGCCCAATGTTTCCGCGAAAGTAAGTAAGTCAGCTAGTTGTCAAAATACCATGAAAAGGTACATTTTCAGAAAAATTAATGAGTTAAAGAATACAGTAAAATCTACCTATGGCTAATGCCGGTGTCGTGTGACAGGGCTGCTTCCTAAAAGGCCACCTCTGGAGACTATACCAACACAGATATGCATACTCTCCCGGGAATCTGCTTCAGAATAAATTCGCCCTCGGAGACTACATTCTGAATGTATTCTTGAATATATTCCGAAAATATTCGGGGGCAGTAGCGCAATGGATAACACGCTGGGCTATCGATTGCCGTACGTTAGTTGGACCGCGGAAACATTGGGATATCGATCAGACCGCTCTATTCTGGGTAAATACGCACACTGGATGCCCGTACTCCAAACAATATGGCTGCCAACGAATGCAATATAATTAGAGCGCAGCGACCTATCCTATCGACGGCATCGCAACATGCAAAGCGCTCAGCAGAATGATTGCACTAACCCTAAAACTAACCCTAACCGACCCTCACGACGCCTAACCTGAGCCCTAACCGACCCTCACGCGATAAATAGTCGCTGCGCTCTAATTATATTGCATTCGTTGGCAGCCATATTGTTTGGAGTACGGGCATCCAGTGTGCGTATTTACCGCATATTTAAAGTACAACATGAACCGACACGTAAAAATCTATGTTTTGATGCGATCGTGTGGGGGCGCGCGAAAATATACAGTATTTTAAAACAATGTGAAACCTGAATTCATCGTATGTGGCCACTTTCTGGTGTAACGCTCTAAATTTGGCATCGTTTTCTCTTTGGTATCGATTGTCCGCTTCTTCGGCTGCTTTAAGTTCCGCTTCTAACTTACCAAAGTCAATTTCTTTGGCCATTTATAAGATTAATATGAATCTTGTTGATACGGAACCCACAACAACGGAAATCATGCGGAAATTCAAGAAAAGTATAGCGCATGCATTAATAACGCTGACAAAATAATGCGAGTTTCCTTTTAACTTCCATGCGAATTAATTATCATAGGCCTACAACTCTGTTTGAGTAATAGAGCAATTAGAATAGTTTGTGTTGAAATGACATTTAAATTGTGAAAAATAGAACTCGAATGCGCCTATGACAAATAACTATTGAATGGAGTTAATAAACGAGGATTATTATTGCAATCATCCTGAGACACAATATGATTACAATAACGTTGAGAGTTTGCGGTTAAATATGTGTTAGTATGTGCACTGCCCATTTATTTAAAAGCAGATATTATTGGCACAATAATCATGCATAACGGCAAACTATTTACACCGCATTTATGGGTGCTTGCTTATTTACTGTTCATACATCACTACTTTATCCGAAGCAACCGAAATGCGCTAGAGCAATTTAAAATGGCGCTGGTGCGCGTAAGAGCGCAACATTCGTTTTGATTGCCGATAACTCTCGTTTTAATTTCTTTTTGATCTAATACCAAGGATATTGCTGCGACCATTTTAGTTGTTTTAAAAGACGTAATCGTTGGTGTATTCAATCTATAATTTTGTTTTTGCTGTCAAATCGAAAACATTGGAGACGCAGATTTTCATATCTCGTGGAAGCTATCGATATTTGCTGAAACATTAACGGCCATAAATGGAGATATCGTTAGGGCGATAAAATTACCTAGGGTGGGGTGATTCAGTCGAAAGAGCGTCTTTAAATGTGCTATGTATGGCTTGCGTCAAAGACGATTTCATGATGAAATCAATACCACAACCAGCTGACGACGATGTCATTCTTATTCAATCAGACGGTAGGAATAGTACCAGCGTAAAGATTTTTATTCGTTCTATCGTTGTGTGTTGCTATTTTAGAAGTATATGCTTGTTTGGCCTTTTTAAAAGTAAAATTTGCTCAGCAGAGAAGACATATGTCAATGCTGTGTCAACTGGCGGCTGTCGTATGTATGGGCGCGGCCCGGAGGTCAACCTGAATTCCAGAAAACGTTGAAAATACTCAAACATCCGAATCCCCGAGAGCAGGTTTATAATGGAAAATGGTAGAACACCCGAAAATTAGTCAGAGTTAAATATAATACATGGTATAATATACCTGTTAGGTATTGTCGATGACACAGTTTAGTGTATTAAAATCATTTGGTTTGTGAAAATCGATTTTAGGGATACAGCTGAAATCCGTTTCGGGAATTCGGTTGTCCCCTCTAATTTGTCCAAGTGTGTGGCAGATTCCCCAAACCCAATTTCCTAAATTGAATTTTGGTAACTGTTGAGGCCTGTTTTCTTGCGACTGATAACCAGGTAAGAATCGTAATCGTAAACTCGAGATTTCTAAAGCGCCACTCGAAAGCCAAGCGCAGGGCACCAGCTTATTCACGAGCGCTGGATGACTGGCCCTGACTTTGATCAAATAGAGCACTGCTACCTACCAGCAGCATCCCATAATTTACTAGCTAAGTGAGTAATATGCACAAATTGAGAGTTTTCATTGTTTTTGATAAATTGCTAACTATGGAGACCTAAATATTTAATTAATTCTGGACCAAATAAAAGTTCCTAGGTACCTTTAAATTATTGTTTGTTTTATCATTTACAATTAAATAAAAAGTTAGCATTTTGCATTTGCAAATAGAGTTTGTTTTACGATGTTTTGGTTCTGACAACAACTGAATTTCAGCGGGGCCAATCATGAATTCTGTTTTTGAAGTGGATATAATTTTTTTACATAAATCTTCAGAATATATTCTACTATTCGGGAGCTTGAACAATTGTAGTCCGTTCTAGCTTTTCAAAATTGTTTTTCAGAAAGTGAGTATTTTTTGCACTTTCGGTATATTCAGGGGATCGTATATCTGCGATTCGAGTAGACCCCTACCTAATCGAGTCCGTGCTAGGGTTCGTAATGAATAAACGAATGAATGAACAATTGAACATACTCTTTTGATAACGACTTTAGAATTGTTGGAAACCAAATGAATATCTCTAAGTACCAAATATCTCTAATTAGTTTTAGTCTGGAATTAATTAATTGTTATTTTTAGTGTCTTATCACATCTCACTTATTGACCGATTGCTATTTTCAGATGATGCCGAGTCCGACGATGTTGTCCTAGTTTCGGATGGCGACTCAAATGACTGCCCTCGTTTGCCCAGTAACCATAAGAAGCCACACAAGAAAAGGTCAAGACGAAGAAGAAAGAAGTTTCACCCGCTGTCTGATTTACCTGAGAGTGCAGAGTTCCTCAATCGATCCAGTGTGTCGAACCATCTGGATTTCTCATCTGAAGTCAATTTCTGTACCCACTCTAGTTCAGTAAAGGAAACGACAATAAAACCATTTAACGATTCCTTGTATCTAACTGATCGAGGAGAAAGTCAAAGAGTAAAACCTCTTAATGATGAATTCGGAAATGATGATTTTCCTAGCCGCGTGGAACATGAAATGTATTACGGAGCATCAGCAGATGCTTCAATCTCACATCAGGGATCAACTCACTTGCTTCCAAACAGTGAATCAGAGTCTGTGCTTCACCAAAATTTGCATGTTGCAGAAATGGAACCAAGTGACTTGCCAGCAATCGTCGAAGTGGAATTTCCGGATAAAGCCGATGTTGCTGAATCAACAGATGAAGTGGCAAACCAGGATGAGTCTATATCGCGTGATGAAATGGCCATGCTTGCCGATGTTGACGTTTCATTACTGTCTAACATCTCGTTCTGTAGTGACTTGTCTAATGACTTGCCAAGTGACTTACCAAGTACTTTGGCAATTGATCTTGCCAATGACTTCAGTTCTCTGGAGTCCGGATTGGATATGGAAAAAGCTGCTGGCAGCTTGGATTGTGGCCTGTCTTTAGGACCGATGGGCAACTGTTTTCAGATTGCATCCTATTCCAGGCATGCTTTAGACACCTGTTCTTCTGCAGGAAATCCTTCTTCAGTCACATATCATTTGGATGCCGGTAATCCTAGAATTTCTGAAAATCTATCGGAGGCAGAAAATCTCTGTAATTTTGCAAATGTTGATGGAAATTCATGTAATATGGGATTGCTGCCTTGTGCAGCTGAGGGTTTTTGTGATACGGTGGATGATATTCCTGTGATGAATGGAAATTTCTTGTCTGGTTCGAATATCTGTGATTTAGACAACGTTGCTGGAAATCCTTACACGTTAGGAAATTCCCATTCAACTGGGAATCTCCTGGAAATGGAAATTCTTTCGGAGCTAGGAAATTCCCTTGAAATTGATAGCCTCAATGCAATGGACAGTCTTCAGGAGTTCCAGAACCTTCCAGGGATGGGACCGGAAGAAGCCTACCTCGAAGATAAAGATCTTGAAGTTGATCTCTCATCGACATTCATAAAAGACGTTTTGAATCTGAATGTCGGCGAAGCAGTTTCTGATCCTTTGACTGAGCCACTCAACTTTTCAACCATCGTGTCAGCATTTGATTCCTTAATATCTTCCGCCCCACAGCTTGCACTGTCTTCCACCTTGCCTGTAACCGTAGGACAGCATCCTTTGATGTCATCGGCTTCATCTGTTGTTCACAATACTTCTTTAGCTTTAGAGTCTTCAATGCCCTTTGAATCTCAGCATTATGTTTTTTCCTCAGAAGCAAATTCTGTTCCTTCTGTTGCACATTCCTTATTGTCTTGTGCATCGTCAGTGTCTGCTGCTCAATCTGATCCTCTGTCCTCATCAGTCTCCTTTGCACAGCTTACTGAAGAGTCCACTGTTCCATTGTCGCATCCTCCATTGTCACCAGACTCTGCCGCAACCTTCATTGTTCAGCCTCAGTTGTCATCCACTGTCCATGTTGAACAGCAGCCTTTGCCATCGTCTTTCTTTTCTCCTAATTTAGAAATAGGGGAAGATGCTGAGAAAGTGAATGTAGCGCAAGAAACAGATGAGTTGCAGCTTCAACCAATTTTATATGAACAAATGAAAGATCTGTTGATGAAATCAGACGCAGCTGTGTTGGACGATGAAATCAGTTCAATAGACGACAAGGACAAGAGTGATGCGGATTCTGAAGATCGGGATGTTGATTTTCTAGTGAAAGAAACAAGCAGCGATTCTCCGTGTTCTTACATAGACACTCGGCCTCAACCAGAATTTGTTTTAAGTGACTGTCAAATGGCAACTGACAGAGATCCGTCAGTTGAAAATTCTGCGTCAGCGCTGCACAAAAATCTTGCTGTTTCTGAAAGTAGTTTTCCTGTTCCATCAACCAGCATCCCGCTGGTGATAGACAGTGTTTCTATCCCATCAGTCTGCTCTCCGGTCAACAAGGCATTCAATAATGAGGATGGCAATGGTAAAGAATTTAAGATGGTCGTAGGTGATATGTCTGACAGTTTAAATGTTTGTGGTGACACAGATTCCCGCAAAATTTACCAGTATTCACCTGCCAAAAGCAGCTTCCTAAACAACAACGATGGAAAAATGTCGACTGATTCAGAGAATGGCGTGAGTTCTATTGACTTTTCCTCACGGGCTCCTGATGCCGATGAATATGTCTTCAGGACCTTAAATAATGAGAATGCCAATTTGACAGATAGCTACTGTCCTCTGGTGACAGACGTTGAAATTACAGCAAAAAATGAAAATTATTTGCCAAGTTCATTAACGACGTCATCGAACAGTGCTGAAGCTATTAAGTCTATTGGTATGTTGGATTTAAAAGTAAAAGAAGACAACATTGGGCAATGTTTTCTTAACCAGTTCAAGTTGAGAAAGCGACCAAGAAAAGAAAGTGCTGGAACTGCGGATGAACCTGTGATTGATCTGGCATGGAAGAAGGTTCGGCTGGATGAAGAAGGGGTAGGCGAGGACCAGTTGCTTAAGAATGAAGTTTATGATAAGAAGGAAGACCTGGAAGAAAGTTGTGATATCGTTGCTGATGATGTTGATATAGATGACAGACCTGAAGATGATGTTGATATAGATGACAGACCTGAAGATGATGTTGATATAGATGACAGACCTGAAGATGATGTTGATCCAGATGACAAACCTGAAGATCTGAATGAAGAAAATGATGAATTTGAGGTGGAGAATCAAGATTTGAATGAGGGATTTCAGGATGTCAGCAATGTAAGTGAAGATCTCGAGGAAACTAATCTGTGTTTAAATGAAGGTATGCATGATTTGACAGAAAATGAAGAATGCCGTTTGGATGAGAATCCGGATTCTGATAAAGAACTGGAGGAAATTAATCTGCTTTTAGATGAAAGTCATAAAGAAGTTGAAGATCTAGATGAAGCTGTTCTGATTGACGATGAAAATTTGAATCAAGTGGAAGATGGCATTGAACTTGAAGGAACAGTAATGGATCTGGATAAAGGACAAAAAGATCAAAGTGAAGAAAGAAAAACTTCTGATGTGGGGAATCTGGATTTAAGCGAAGAGATTGAAGACCAGAGTAGAGAAATTGAAGGTGTTAACAGATATGATCTGGACATGAATGAAGCTTCTCAAAACATCAGCGCCTGCAGCTACAGTTTAAAGAATCGAAATGTCAATACAAAAGATCAATTGGTCCATCGTAGCGCGAACCACAGTTATGAACACTCGAAGGAAAACTTTGATTTGAACATGAAGAACTGTAATGTCGATAAAGAAAACATGGTGATAAGAAATCGGAATAAAAGTGACTTGGACTGTAACTACAACCGTGTGAATGGCAGATGTCACCGACCAAAGGCTCTTTCTCCACCCCCTCTTCCTCCACCACCTTCTCTTCCTCTTCCTCCTCATGCTCTTGGCAATGCCTGTTCAGTGGTTGGCATTACCGTGAACAAAGAAACTGTGGATGTTTTGAAGGCTAAGTGTTTCAACTGCTTGATGGAAATTGCAAAGTCTGTGTTAGCGTACTGCACGGCTGGTCATGGCTGCTGCTCCGGCTGCCTTCACGGTCAAGTCAAGGCATTCCTAGCTACCTCGTCTAAAGTAAGACTCACTGCTCATAGTTTGCTCATAGTTTCTGTATGTTATTTCTGAAAATTTCATCATGTCCGCTAAATTATCTACTGTGTGCAGTATGTTG
The DNA here is from genome assembly GCA_949752735.1 of Lumbricus terrestris. Classification (NCBI taxonomy): domain Eukaryota; kingdom Metazoa; phylum Annelida; class Clitellata; order Crassiclitellata; family Lumbricidae; genus Lumbricus; species Lumbricus terrestris. The sequence goes on along the minus strand of OX457044.1, from coordinate 31,174,266 downwards.
TAATATAACAAGAAATTTGTGTAATCCATAGATCTGTAAGAAATTGCGGCATGACGGCTACATTATACTGGTCCACATGATGAGTAGTAGGTCCATTGAGACTTTTATGCCACCCAGGGATTGAATGAGTGAAGTGCTCTCCAATTTTCTTCCACACAGACAACTTTGGGTAAGCAACTTGTCCAGGGTCACTACACAGTGGTTTGAAGTAGGTTCGAACCTGCTACCTTCCGGTTACAAAGCACAGCATATACCAGTATGCCGCACAGGCGCACACCACTGCAAATTGTAAATTGAAGTAAAAGTTCGTGCTGTGTAACATTTCCAGTTTATCTGCTTGCAGTTGATACTTCAACGTATTGGCTATTGCCATTCAAGGTGGACCAAGTCTGATTGATTGAGCTTATTGGTGTGCACAGTATGCACACAATAAAGCTTCTGTTTTGTGTATTTAAATATGCATAGGTCCTTGTGTATGCTCAAGCTCATTCGAGTTTCCTTTGAATTGTTTGACTGCTTGAATTGCTATGTGAAACTTCCATGGAGATTTGCAGCCAAATGAATATTTGTATTGTTTTGTTTTCAGAGTCCATTCAGCTGCCAGTTTCAAGGATGCAATAGCTTCTATTTGATCTGTAAGTGATGCAGGAATATTTCCTTCGGTTAATCATTTGCGGCTAAAATTGAGGATTGACCTATGGGAGGAATGGGACAGTTTAAAGTGGTGTCAGTCGGTGACACCTTGATGTAATGGGGAGTGAGGCGTTGGATGACTGCTGTAGTACTCCCGAGCCAGTTTACTAAGGAATGGGATAGTTTAAGGTGGTATCAGTCAGTGACATCTTGATGTATTCATCTCTGTGCCATGGTTGAAATGGGGAGTGAGGCGTTCGATAACTACTGTAGTACTCAACAGCCAGTTTACTGGTTAATTTTAAGTGCCAGGTGAAATTCTGAATGTCTGAAGACTGCTTATTTGCCGGAAGAGCTATAAAGAGAAACTTGTTGCATTATGAGTAGCTAATTAAATACCACCCACGGCCCACACACACAAACACATTCAGGCTATTGCCCAGTGAAGGTGCATACAGTTTGCCAAACGTTTGCTCATGAATGCTCACTTGTCCTCCATCCTTGCTGCCCACATTGAACTGCACCTGTTCTGGCATGATATTTGGACTGAGTTTTCAAAGTCTCAATCAGCAGCTACGGTATTATGTGTGGTGCGATCAGATCATTTCAAGATAGAGCATTAACTCCATAAATTGCAGTCTATATGGTTTTGGAATGTTTGTGGACCAACAGCCATCTTGATTGATCTTAACACTTTTTAATCCTTTAAAACGAATTAAAATAATTGTTTTTGCTTGTTCAGCACAATTACGATCGTCTCTGCCAAAGATGGTTGTCGATATTTTGGAGGCAAAGTTGGAACGTGAATACAGTGACAGCACAGCTCAGCTGCTGAAGAAAGTCAATGGAATTCATGAGATGAACGTTGATACAGACGAAGAACAGGACGATATGGAACCTGCTCACCATCCTGGAACCAGTCTACCGGCCGAAATCTGTGTCGCCAAGGACGCATTTGAATTGCCTTTGCGCTGGAAGGAAACTAACGAAAATGAGGTTTGTGTTTGTTTTAGAATATTGTCAGTCGTCTGATTTAAAATAAGAATATTTTATAATTGACCAATTGCTAATAGCATATTGGTGTGCAAACATTGTAATAAGGGGTCATTGCATAATTACGTAACGCTCGAGGGTGGGTGGGTGGGGTCATTGAAAACGTTACGAAATGTTAATTGGGTGGTCAAGGGCAACGTTACAAAGCGTTACAGGGTGGGTGGGTGGGTCAAAAACGGCCATTTTCGGCGTTACGTAATTATGCAATGACCCCTAAGCATTTATAATCCATATAATTATGCAATGCAGTCAAATATTTAAAAAGGACTTAGTTGCCACTGCAAGGGGACTTTGCAGCATTTGGCATTTTGTTTCTGATCTGACTTTGCTGGGATACGCCATCATGCGATTTTTACTTGGGGGTGCAATAAAAATAAAGTTTGAGAGCCGCTGGTATAGGTAATAGGATTCTGATGGAGGCCTTGACTAGTGGGAGCAGGTCATGCAGTACATGACCTCCATCAACGATTGGCTGATGTTTTTGTTAATTTTCAGTCAAATTTTCTCCCATGGATGTTTCACATGATGTGTGGACATTTTGATCGAACTTTGGTGTAATTTTTATTAGGGCATAGCCGGGTGCCGTTTTTCAACCGGGTACCGGGTCCGGGTAGTTTGAATAAAATCTGCCGGGTCCGGGTACCGGGTCCGGGTATTAAAAGCAATCATTAAAGCCCAAGCTCGGAAATCGGCAGTTTCTCCGTAAACCAGACACGTGACCTTCAGTAGGCGCGTCTATATAGAGACATGCTAGCCAATCAGCCTCTGCTACAAGTTTGCCGGACAGGCTAGTGCCCGAGATCATTCAACTCCCTAAACATGCCGAGCTGCCCGGTTCCTTCGAGGTTATTTATATGCAAATTAGCTATACCTTGTTTATCCTCCAGATCTCCCCACTCACCTGTGTCTTCACCTCAGCCTAGGTCGTGCAAGTAATATTCCAACTCCCCTGTGTCTTTACCTCAATCTAGGTCGTACAAGTGTTCCTTTGTTTATATAATACATGTAAATAATCACCAAATCATCCCTCCTAATGGGACCCTCCGACCTCCTCCAACCCTCTCTGACCTGCGCCATCCTCTTGGTATCTCAATAGGTAATCGAAATGTCAGTTGTTTGTTTTATATTCAACAATGTCCAAGCCTTGCAACTATAGAGCTTTGCACCCCTACTCCACCAATCAATCAACTGGTCATTGCAATGAAGGTGCACATTATGCCTAGAATAGAACCCTGGAGTTTGTCTTTGTTGGAACCATGCAAAAGTACGGAGGCCATACTGGCCTTTTTTGCTCATAACAATAATAGAAATTAAAGAATGAGCATACATGTATCTTCTGCACACAGTAGCTAGCTATTGCCCAAGTTTAGAATACATGCAAACATACATAGCTGTGTGTGTGTGTGTGTGTGTGTGTGTGTGTGTGTGTGTGTGTGTGTGTGTGTGTGTGTGTGTGTGTGTGTGTACTATATGTATTTCTTTCTGAATATTTATTTAATATAGTATATTAATGCAAGACATGATAATATCGTGTAGCATATTATACCTTGCATGGTAGCATATTATGCTACCATGCAAGGAACTATTATATGTATAGCTGACCATTTGATATACTCAAATATAATGGGCCCTGGCCCATTAGGAGGGAGGATATGTTTATTTACATGTATTATATAAGCAAAGGAACACTTGTACGGCCTATAGTCTGAGGTGAAGGCTGAGTTCACCTCAGCCTTCACCTCAGCCTATAGGCCGTAGGTTAGTGAGTGAGACACTGTAGGTGAGTGGGAAGATCACGTGTACTAAGCAGAACCTTCTATTACTGTAATAGGAGCCTTCTATTACTGTAATAGAAGGCGCTGGTCTGAGGTAAAGACTGCACAGGGGAGTTGGAATATTACTTGCACGACCTAAACTGAGGTGAAGACACAGGTGAGTGGGGAGGTCTGGAAGACTAACCAGGTATAGGTAATTTGCATATAAATAACCTCGGAGGAACTGGGCAGCTCGGCATGTTTAGGGAGTTGAATGATCTTGGGTACTTGCCTACAGGTAAACTTGAGCCAGAAGCTGATTGACAAGCACGTCTCTATTCAGACAAGCCTACTGAAGGTCAGAGTCTGGTTTACGAGAAACTGCCGATTTCCGAGCTTGGGCTCTAATCTCTAAACTGAATAGTATGTCCACACTTTGAATGCTGTCAAATGAGCACCACTCAGTTTGTTAGCTACCTTTGGTGGAATTGAGTAAAACTCTTCCCTGTCAGAATTTTACTACAGTTGAGTTCTGGCAAGGGTTATTGATTGAGAGGTGCCAGTAATATCTGTTCATGAACTCTGTTGATAGAATCATTGTATAGAATAGAAATGCTCTGTCCATGTCCAGTCAGGCAAGAGGAGGTCAGATGTCAGAGGCCCATTTGATAAACAGTCCTGTTTCTGTGGTTCATGCAGTGGAAGTAGATATATTTCAAAGTGCACCATCCCTTCATCTGTGAGATGTATCCATGGTCATATTAGAGAGGGGCCTATTAAGCTTGGCTGCATAGAATCACATCAACAGGTGGAAGGTCTCCCTTCTGACAAACAGGCTTTAAAGATAAGGGATTAATGACAGATGACCACTGGCCCACCTATATAGCTTTGGTCGTGAGCAGCACTTGCATATGTGTATATACATATATATACATTCTTTCCCCTTATACTCCTTCACCTTCTACCACTGTTCCATCCCTCCTCTTTCATCATCTCCTTTCTCTTCCCTGTTAGATATTTCAAACAGCCAAGCAGCAGGAGGAAGAGGAAGGGGTAATAGAAGGGAAAGACGACCAAGGAAGAAGGGGAGGGGAGAAAGCATGGGAGAGGGTGCCACTCTTCTAATATATATAAATTATATATATATAGTATATATATATACTATTCCCCTTCCTCTTCTCCTTCACAGTGTCTACCACTGTTCCTCTCAGGAAGGGGTAGTAGAAGAGAAAGAGGAGAAGGAGGAGGAAAGACAGCATGGAAGAGGGTGATACAAACTCTCCTCCTCCTCTTTCCTCATCCTGGTGCTGGTAGGCTGTTTGAAATAGGATAGTCTAATAAAGCAACCATCAGCAGGCTGTTTGTTCTGTGATTGTCTGTTCATTGTACTATAATGCAGCCGGGAGATTTTGCAGGTTAGTTGTTAAGCCCTTTGATGTGTGGTATGCTATTCATAATTACCACCCGGCCCGGAACACCTTTCATCACCGAGTCCGGTTATCTGCCGGGTGTCAAATACCCGGCATATCCGGGTATCCGGGTCAGCACCCGGCTATGCCCTAATTTTTATGACACATTTCTTTACATTTGTTTAAGTCCACGTTGTTAATTTGTAGCATTGTTATATCACTTTTTGCATTTTATTTTTCTCGTTTTAGTGTTTATTTCCTTCTAATTGTTCTTTATTTCTTTCTGGTTAACAGTACCAGTTGATTGATGTTACTGCAAATTCTGATGAATTTGCTGAAGTCTCAGAACTCTTCCACCGAACGATGTTAAAGTCTCGCGCGACTATCTTGCGACTTCAGCGACTTCAGAATCCTGTTTTGTGGGAGTTCTACACTGTGTAGGTTTTGACAAACCATGTATATTTAATGGAGTTTACATTGCTGGAATAGCATGAAGAATTATAATTATTCAAGTCGCAGTTTTACCTATTTGTGCCTGGATTTTAATGCAAAGCATGGCCTTGTCTGAGTGGTGAATATCTTAAACAGACTTCAGCAGCTCGACAAAGTATCTTAACACATAAGGTGGTTGTGTCATGACCATTGCTAGTATTTTGTTGAAAGAAATACAACTGTACAGAGTAATGTTAGAAGATTTCTTAATCAAAATGATTTACAGTCTATTTATCGCTTGCATCATATAATCTTGAATATATTTTGACCTAATCTATTAATTTTACTTATATTGTGTTTAGAATGCTCTATTTGCAAGTTTATCTTATTTATCAACCCCAAACGTTTTTAGTATAAATTAAATGCAGATTCAATAATCATGTTAAGGTACGAAATGGCCAATTCTGTACTGAAGTGCCGTTAAACCAAATCAATCAATCAATCAATCACTTGTATGTCTTTCTGTTAGTATGTAATTAATTAGTAATGGTGCCTTTTTAGAAGCTCTCCTGGCTTAGGTCAACCAGTTTTTCCAATTGCATTATTAATGTGCGAAACTGTTTTTTTTTGTTGCAATTGAAGTAAGAAGAAGCAGAAGGAAATGGAAGGCGTGGACAAGCGGTCGTTTGAGCGCCTTCTCTTTCACGGAAGTCGACGAGAGTTCGTTGACACAATCTGCCTCAACAACTTCGACTGGAGAACATGCGGCGTTTCACACGGCATCATGTATGGACAGGGTAAGAAATGATCAACCCATCACTACCTCTCATCACTGCTTACCTCTTTGTCCCCCTCATTTATGGTATTTCGTTGTCTCCTTCGTTTATTATATTTGGTTAGTATAAATTAATATTGTGATAATATTGTTGTTTCTTTGTCTCCTTCAGCTGTTTTATTTCTTTTCTCCCTCATTTGTTATGTTTCTTTGTGTTCCTCATTTTTTATATTTCTTTGTATTCCTCATTTATTATTTTTTTTATGTCCTCATTTGCTATATTTTCGTCTGCCTCATATATATTTCTTTAGCCTGAGAAAGAAATTCTTTATGTGTGGTAACATTGTTGTGTATTTTACTGTTGCAGGAACGTACTTTGCTCGTGACGCATCGTATGCTCACAGATACACCGACCGTAACCCTAACAGCATGAAAAAATCGTGTTCAGCCCCTCTCAACGTCACCATGACTTCAGATGACTTCACTCCTGCCGCGCAGGTTGATGACAGCAACATCTCTTTCATCTCACCATCTGAAACTTTGCCGTTTGACACTGAAGCACAAGTTTCGTCGAAATCGTCGTCTGATTTGCCCGTTCCCACGAATGTGGCCGCTGATGACTGGGAGAGACATGTCCATCTCATGTTCTTGGCTCGTGTTATCGTTGGGAGATACACGAGAGGCAAGAGAACGTACAGGAAGCCGCCTGCAATTGACCTCTTTGTACCGTATGGAAAGTGTTACGATTCCTGCGTAAATTATGTCGACGATCCGACGCTGTTTGTCATTTTCGACAGTTCTCAGTATTACCCGGAATATTTGATTCACTACACAAACTGTCCCAAAGTGTCGTCTTAAAGATCTCGCGTTTCTGTTGCCAAGGCTTCTGTGCATATTGCCGCTTAGCTTGGTAGTATGGTGAAGTGTTTGTGTTATGTTCCAACAAAATAAACTGGCTTGCTAGTTATTTTATGACATCTCGGGAAAGTTGATCTAACATTCTTAGAGTTAGCAGAGCCATTTATTTGGCTTTTCAACTGTACGTCTTGTGATTCTCTACAGGGTTAATATAAGACAATAGATATGTAGAATCATTGTGATGCTACGTGAATCGATTTGTTAGCTTTAAATTCGTTTTATCCGCTCGTTGAAGATGAGCTGAGGAAGACATTGACGGAAAGTCAGCAGGTGAAGCCAGATTTCAGTTTGCTCTGAGTAGCATTTACTTGTGACCGAGATAAGCAAGTCTTTTGATCCGGCCGATTGCGTTTCACGGACTTCTCTGTGATAGACTGACTACCGGACCCACAGCGGGTCGAGCGAAAACAGGGTGAAAATAATTTGATGTAATTTTTTGCACGTGACGTGTTATGTTAATATCGTTGACAGGGTAATGACAGACGGCTGGTTACATTCGTACTGAGACGATTAAGATGTGCTTTCTACAGCTTCCTGTTGGTGATTGCTTCCACTGCTGTGTATGGGGTTTGAAGCTCGATGTATTGTGTCGAAGTTATTAGGCCTTGAGCAACAGTTGCATGGTTGTTGTTTCTGGGTTGTGACCAGACAACCGTTGCTTTGGACTGATTGGGGTAAAAGCATAGGCGGAGACCTGGTCCGAACTTTGGGGGGGACGGACGAGCGGCCGAATGACGATCGCCGAGTCACGAAGAGCCTCGCAGGGGAGGGTTTGGGCAGGGAAATATGCCCCCAAACTTCGAAAAAGTTTGATTATCAGCACTACAATGGTAGCATTTCAGGTAGTCATATTAACAAAATTCAGGTCATTTTAGTGCTTATAGTCTTTGTTTAAGACTTTAAAAAGTGTCCCCGCCAATGTCGAAATGCTTTGAATTTACAATTGTTTAGTAAAGTTAAAAGAGGTGTGTAAGAGACATCTCCAATTGGAATTCTCTGTTATAAAAACAATAGTTAATTTGTTTGATGATAATAGTTCAGTAAAGTTAAAAGAGTTGTGTAAGAAACATCTCCAATTGGAATTCTCTGTTATAAAAACAATAGTTAATTTGTTTGATGATAATAGTTCAGTAAAGTTAAAAGAGTTGTGTAAGAAACATCTCCATTTGGAATTCTCTGCTTAAAAATTATAGTTAACATGTCTGATGATAATTATAAGTTTAGTAAAATTAAAAGATGTGTGTAAGAGACATCTCCAATTGGAATTCTCAGTTTAAAACAATAATAATAGTTAACTTGATTGATGATAATAGTTTAGTAAAGTTAAAAGAGGTGTGTAAGAGACATCTCCAATTAGAATTCTATGTTTAAAAATATAATAGTTAACTTGTTTGATGACAATAGTTTAGTAAAGTTAAAAGAGGTGTGTAAGAGACATATCCAATTGGAATTCTCTGTTAAAAAAATGGATGGATCCGATTTGACCAGGGTCTATGAAAACAGAGGCCGTTACCCTGGACAGAAATTTGCTCGGCATATTACAGCACTTTAGAGCAAGGCACTAGAGTCACTTGACCAATTGTTAAAAAAAATAGTTAACTTGTTTGATGATAATAGTTAATAAGTTAAAAGAGGTGTGTAAGAGACATCCAATTGGAATTCTCTGTTAAAAAATAATTGTTAATTTGTTTGATGATAATTGTTTAGCAAAGTTAAAAGAGGTGTGTAAGGGACATCTCCAATTGGAATTCTCTGTTTAAAAAAATAATAGTTAACTTGTTTGATGATAATAGTTTACTAATTATATTATATTTAACTTGGGATTTTAAATCGTACGTTTTTATTACCTATTGTTAATCCGATGTATAATAACAATGTTCTATGTCCCATTGTTCGTTTTCAAGAGGAGTAATAAACAAAATACTTACATACTAACTTACTTACTTTCCATATTATTCCCAATGTCCAACTGGGGGTTGATTCGAGCGGGAAGGAAACCTGAGAGGAATGTAGCAGAAACCCGATTATGACGTTGTGGCGTTATTTATTATTATTAATCAGAAGTTTAACGACATCTTATAGCTACAAAGGCTGTTGGCGTCTTTAAAGATTTTTAGCTGTGCATTCCACTTTTTTCTCCTCGCATTTTTTAAGTAGTAAGATTGATATATCATTCGTTATACACGCAAGCAACGTATGCTCAGTTGTTTCAGGCAATTGGCATTTAGAACACAGGTCTGTTGTGCTTTTACCTAACACTTTCAGCCAAGTGTTATTAAGGACATGCCACATCCTAAAGTCAGGTAATTTGAACTTCTCTTTTCCTGATGGAGTCCATAAATTTTATATCAGTTGTGACGTTGGGTTTTGGCAATGTTTTTATAATAACCGGTAATATGTTAAAAGAGGTATCTTATCCACACAGTATAATGTTCGCAAACTATTCAACGTGGGACTAAATAACTATTGGTTAGAGCCCGGATTGCCCGGGAATTCATATCATTAGAAATATGAACTTCATCTGCTAAAGTTTTCTTTCTCTCGAACTCTACTGACGTGTTTGTGTAAATGCCCTAACGCTTAAACATTGGGGGGGGGACAAATGCATGGGCCGTCCCCCCCAACGCCTTCATTGGGGGGGACCGTCCCCCCCTGTCCCCCCCTAGGTCTCCGCCAGTGGGTAAAAGCTGAATGAAATTGCAGTTCTTGTATTACAGCTGAGCGTCTGTTTTGATTTTGCATTGCACTATGAACTAATGAGGGTTGATTTATGTGAGAATTTACAACCGATTATGTTTGTGAAGGATTTTTAGCAGTGTTTATTAGTTCTGTAGTAGTGATGCATTCAAAATATACAACATGTATTACTGCAGTTTAAGAAAAAACATCTATGGACTTGTGTATCTGCATTAGATACTTTATGTTAAGTATTATATGTATTACTGCAGCTTAAGAATATACCTCTATCATCATCATCAACATCCTTAGGCTCAGTGCCCGTAGGAGTCCGACGCCACTCTCTGTCTGAGTCTGTCTCGCGTCATGTTGCCCAGCTTCAACCGGTCCGGTCAGCAGGTCTGCTCCATACCATTAACATCTTGGAGCAGCTAGACCACCTTGTCTGAATGAAGAGAATATTGGGGGAGAGAGGCATGAAGGACAACTTGGGTCAAGGCCCGTATGTGTCCCATGCTCTCTCCTCCGACTCTCTCCACGGGTCTGTCCTGACCGGCCTGTGCATGTCTGCTCCACATCATGACACCTTGAGGCATCTGGGTTGAAATGTCACTTGTGTCGTGGTTTTTGCGGATTTCAATCGTCTTTGTCTTTTACTGCCAGTGTATCGCCACCCATCTGGCAAACCTTCCTCATTTTGTCCGGGCTTAGGACCGGCACAGGGACGTTGTTGGTTCCCTGTGGCAGAGGATGGATGCAGTTTAACGTCATGCCCAGGACCTCTATGAACATGTGTAACTGTATTAGATACTTTGTGTTAAGTATTCAATGTAAAGTATTTCGTTAATATAATATATATATTAACTGAAGTCAGTTCAAAGTTGTCTTAAATTCTGGAAAAATTGTATTAAACGATTTAGTAACAGTTTCATTTAGAGTCACTAAATCTGGAGAGCCCAAGTAAAGAGACTTCGCTAATCACTGCGCCAGTCAAGCGCTTGAAACGTTGCAATTGGAACAGGAAGTGCAATGTTTAATCATATTTTTAACCATCGTGTCAATTCGATCAGATGATGTTTCAATGACTCGCGGTATTTTTAGGCTTTAGGTCAGCGGCAGGATTTGTTTTGATGCTTGATAGTGATACAGCCAGTGCTTTCCATTTTCCAGTAAACAACCAGGCTTGGTTCATTCTCCCCTCCCGACCTTCCCACCCTCCAGGGTATGGTCTCCCCTGTCCCAGGTTGCTGTATGTGGGTATGATTTTTTTGAACTCATATTGGATTGCCCAAAATCATTTCCCGTTTTTGACTGGGCTCAAGCTGCGCTCAAACTGAATAAAGGCCCATGGTTAAGGCGACCTGGATCAGGCCACAGGATACCAGATGGCAGGCGACCAATGCACTCAAGGTTCTTCCACTAGTGGGAGCACACCCACCTTTGCTGCCCGATGCACTGAGAAACATTTACCTCCAGTCACCCTCTGGGGCCTCGACAGGCTCTGTTTTTCTGTTGTATTGGCCAAGGAAGAATTGCACAATAGGTCAAGTAATTTTAATTATTTTTTTATCCCGGAAATACGGGCTCCCAGGATTGTAAATTACATTCCCTAGCTAGTAATCAGGTCACTGGTCATCCGTGGATTTGTATAATCCAAAAAAGTGCCATAGATTTGTAAGCACCTGCCCATTTACTGTGTGGACTCATGGAACTATAACTGCAAACACAGTGGAGTCATTGCACGTGCTGGACTGCTGCAGGTGTCGTTGAGTGGGTTGCCTATGATTATTGGTTTTGTTTTACCCTTAAAGTGATTAATCGTTGATGCATTTACTGAGGCTTGTCGGCAGTTGTCGCTTATAGTACGGGCTTACACGTACTATAATCAAGTTATGAAATCTCGACTCGTTATTAAAAAGCTCTCAATATTTGCATAAGCGCCTTTATAACCTCTCGGAGGCCACCATAATAAGCAGTGTTTCTCGACATTCATCGGTGCTATGGCTGTTGTCATCCATCGATGCGAGTCCATTCGCTGCTGACTTGTAGGCCTACTAGTGGTACCAGACTGAATGTAGCCTACAAAGACTGTCTTAGCTATGCAGTGCAATACATTTAAGTTGACGACTGACTTCCGGATGGTGGTTGGAATTAGGTTCTCATGCAACGCCGAGTTGGGTTTCTTCTCCGTGCATCCGCTGTTTTGCTAGTAATAGGCCCAGCCCCGACATTGAGGTGGGTGCTACGGGTGCTGCAGCACCCGGCCTGTAGTGATAAAATGAGCGTTGGTGGACCGGTAGGTCGTTAGAGGGGCAATAGGAGGGCACCCGGGCCGACCCGGTTCGCACAAGTCTTGATGTGACTGCTCATACAGGCCTACATGTCATTTGAGCAAGTCTTTATAGGGAAAGTTTATTTTCGAATGCAATTATAGAAATTGGCCTCATTCCATTAGGCCAATTATAATGGCAGCAAAACGTCTAGCGTTTCCAGCACCATTGCGTAGCAGCAATAATATCGTTTTTAGCATAGATTTGTCTTTGCTTAAAATTATCGATCTATTCGTTCTCTACAAGATCTAGTTAAATCCTGGCGTTCTTATTGGGAAGCCGGTCAACTGAATTGTCTTGCATCCTGGTGCTTGTGCTGTTTAACGACTCTGTGTCATAGGCCTACCAAAGACAATAATGTTAGTGTCGCCCTCCTCTCTCCAATCTTGGGACTGGCATTGCAAAGTACTAGCAGTGGCAGTGCTCCCTTAATTGCATGATAAATACGTATACATAAGCATATATAATAATTATTATAGCCGAGAGGTCAATATTCTTGTCTAGGCTACGTGGTATGGCACGTGCAGGCCTATAGGCTGTAGGTCTATTAAAGTTCTGTCGAAAAATAAACAAAACAACAATAGGACCCTTAACTGACAACGTGCCGTTTCATAGCGACCGATTGGGGACCAAATGCCGTTATGTCGTTTCGTCAGCGAACCACCATGTAAGAGTGCCAGTGCTTCATTACGCCACTAAGAGCAGACTGCCTGCCAAGCAGATCTACAAAGGAATCAACGTGCTGAAGTCATAACGGCGGCAGATTAATAATAGGCCTACTGAGTGCTGTGGACAACAAAAATGTAGGCTTTTCGACAGTAGCCTACTTTTCACTTTGACATTACAGTATAGCCTAGTAGGCTATTCGAATGCAATAGAGAAGTGATCGAGACATAGAGCCCAAAGATATAGCCCTCTCACATGAGACTAGGCGTAGGCTATAATATATTAGCCTATTGTCAGTTTTAGCCTAAGCTTGCTATCTCATTTTAATCGGATCGTCGACATTTCAGCGGGCTTCAGTCACATAAATTTTATTGGAAAAAGACGACCAGCTCTGGAAAAATTACTGATATTATCTCGATTTCTGATCGCGCACTTGCATCATCAGAATGACGTCGTCGTCGTCAGATATCGTGACGTCACTAGAGGCGATTCGTAGCAAGGTGCTCGGCGTGATTCACGTGGTCGAACGGGAGACTAAGGACGTCACGACCGTCTACAACAAGAAGAATATTCCGATCGATCCAGCGGCGATCATCGACTTCGTGCGTTCGAAGAAAGCGCTGAGCGAAGCGAGGAACCTCGACGAGTTGAGTGAACGTCTGATGAGTCTGACGGTGACGGATGATGGTGACGAACGGCAGATGCGGCTGCTGAAACGGGCCATCGAGAAGGAGATGAGTTTCGCCTACCTGCTGAACTACCTGTGTCCGGAGCTGCGCAAGGTTTACGACCGCTACCTGCGCCGCTTCTGCCTGAGTTTCGAGAGAGAGGCGGGACAGCTGGGTCTCGATCCGGTGATCGAGTACGAGAACAACATCACGAAGTGGAAGGTGGGCATAGAAGATCGATTCGCTTCGATTGGTATCATCGTCAAGGAGAGGTCGGCCGTCGATCGTCCATCGCTGGCTCATCACTTGGCCGACCACCAGACGACGCTTCAGAGCATGATGACTGACACCTGTCAATCACTGCGTCACATCTGCGAGCTGATGAAGGCGTGGGTCATGACCGACTTTGCGTATGTGCATCGTCTTCAGGACGAGATGAACGATTGCACGCATCGACGAAACGAGATGAAGCAGACGATCAAGACAGTCGAGGCTGAACTCGAGAGACAGCAGGTCAAGGTCAAGCGCCAGGAGTTTTCGACGACCCAGGCCAGGCAGGTGATTCAAAAGGTCAGAAACGACAAGGACGAGTCAAAGACCCGTCTGAAGGACCTTGACAAAAAGCTGCGCGGAATCGGCGTCCTGCTGGTGGACCTCCGAAAGCAGCTGTTGGAGTTGAGGCTCCGGCTGGAGGACGAGGAAGGAAGACAACGCGTCCGGAGCCTGGAGGAGCGCGACCGACTCCAGGACGAATCCCATCGACTGCGACAGCGAATACGCGATCTGGAAGAGAAGTCGGAGACGGTCAAGTACGAGGTGAGGTCGGTGCAGGCGAGGCAGGTGGACAACGAGAAGGATGCGGACAGTCGGGCGCAGGCACTGAAGACGACGGGCAGACAGCAGGAGAAGGTCAGGGAGGAGGTCGAACGACTCGATGGACGGCTGAAGGGTCTGCGGATGGAGAGGGCACAGCTGGCCCACCAGCTGGTCGCCCTCCGTCGAATCAGAGACGCCAAGACCAACCCGCAGACCCTCAGACACATCCAGATGTACGGATACACCCCTGGAATGACGACTGCCGCACTCCCTGGAGAAGGTACGGAAAGGTCTAAAGATGGTACCGACGAAAATACTATCTCCACTTACCTATTATACTACTAACGTGGCAGCTACCATGTAGCAAAAATTCTCTCACCATTAACCTATTATACTAACATGGCAGCTACAATGTTGCAAAATACTCTCTCCACTAACCTATTATACCACTATAACACAGAGGTGTAGCCAGAATTTATGATGGGGAGGAGGTTATGGCCTGGCCGGATTCCCTTCCTGACACCAACCCAAGAGTATTACAGTAAATAAAACAGGAATAAAGTAACAAAGGAAATAAAGTAAGAAAAACAACTGTTTCTACAATTGAATTGTTTTTTTCTTATTTAAGTGGATAAATAACCTTTTAAAAAACTTTCACCTAAGCCAATGGGGGTTTAACCCCTAAATACCGCCTTGTCTACGCCACTGCTATAATATACCAGCTACCATGTCGCAAAAATACTCTCTCCACTGACGTATTATGCTACTAACATCGCAGCTACCATGGTGCACATCATATTATCCTAATAAAAAATTTTAAAATAAATTATTGAGAAAACTGAAACAGACTGTAAGAGAAAGTTACATAGCCAGGAAGTGTAAAATACTCTCCACGTTCATTGATATACATTGCAAGTAACACATGGTAAGTGAATGCTGGTGCTAGTGAATAAGCTGGTGCCCTGTGCCATTTCAGCAAACATACCAAACATTGCAACTGCCACCGTATGACCAAAATCATCCCAATAAAATAGTCATGAAACAAAATGCTTGTTCTGCTTGCTCAGACACACGATCACTATCAAATGTGGTTTCTTTTAAATGCTTTTGCTATGCATGCATAAAACTGTGATATATAATTTTTTATTACTTCACTGTATTTTAATATAGATGACCTAGATTGCGCCATAAAAATTGTGGCGGGTGAAATTGGGCGCGACTGGGTCTGGCTTTACCACAAGCTGTCCTTCCAACCACTGCGAACTCATCAACAGAAAACCAGGGATCTAGAAGGTATGAACTAAAGAACTAACTTACTAACCAATAAACATCACAGTGCATGCAAATTATTATACGTTTGGTGTGGCTCAGTATTACCAGAAATATAGAATTTCTATCGGAAAACATCTACAGGGCCTTTGCAAAAGTGCTCAAGACTTCAATTAACAGTCGCAGGTCACAGTTTATGTTGGCTACAATACTTGAACTCAAGTGGCTGTAAAATCTTGGCTTTAAATAGATCACTCTCCACTCTGGCACCGGTCTTAGGACCCAGTCTCAAGATTCAGACCTGGCACCAAAACCGAACCAACAACCTGATTCACATATTTATACCTGATTTGATACAGTACCTGTAAACAAACAGGTCTCCCTGATGCACCTTGCGAGTAGTGATGAGAAATTTAGATCTACATTACATTACTACTTTTCAGAAATCGAGCTGAGCCAGAATTCGAGCGACGACACGAAATCAACCGCCATGAAATCGCTCAAAGCGTGGCGGCGTCTATCAAAGTCTGCTTCAAACGAAGAACTTGTTCAGTCGCTGAAGAAAATCAAACGCATGGACATAGCCGCTCATGTTCAAAGCGAAATCCTTGCCATGCAATAACCAGCCAATACTACATGTACATTACATACAGGCCTGAAGCAAAGCAGTTTGCTATGCTATTTATGTATAAGAATTGAATGGAAAAAACCTTCACGATTTCCATTGACTTGTGAAAATAATTATCAAAAACAGCATTATATTACATCATCTTTAGGGAAAATATGAAATACTACATCACATGCTACTACTATGAGTGCAGTAGTCAATACATTTTTAAAAAGAAACTGGTTGAAATCTGAATTCTGTGGCAGTTAAAGTAGTATTGATAGCTATAGCCAGTTAGTAAGTGAGGTTAGTAAACATAATCTATTAAATAAAAACAGTAGTGACTATTGTAACCATTTTCATGATATGCTACCACAGAAAACAAGCTCAGTCTTTCAGAATAGTTTTTTTTCGATGATTAAATAGTCCTTCCGAAAATTTCTAATTTAGAGGCATACGCAGCCTACCTCTGAACATTGACTGCACGTCTTGCCAAGAAGGTAGAAGCCAGTTTGATGCGCTATTCGACACTTTTGAGCAGTTCCAAAACGACTGCAGTTCAGACACATCTAAATTCTGGATACGATCGTTGTCCACAGGTTAAACATTGAAACACGGATTACAGTTTTCGCGACACTTTCAACGCAATTTCATTGACGATTCAAGGTTTAAGTTCATCCCATCTCTGCCCTGCTCTGCAGTGGCCGAGCACTGATCACACACCCAAGCATAAAGTTTCAGTTCCGAGTGATCAGAAATCGAGTGCACAGGGTAAAAGAGTCGACGTGATATTCGAATAAAGGGAAGGGTAAAACCTCGTCCAAAATCAGTCCAAGCGAACAGAATGACCGCCTAGATGCATCGATTCACCTCGGCCACGATTGGTCCAGCAGATGAGCATCCTCATCCTCGTCTTCCTCCTCCTCCAATCTCAGCAACTCGCTGTCGTCAAGGACATCATCCTGCAAAGAACAATTTACACAGGTCATTTATGGCAATGCCATTTATGGTAATGTCATTTATGGTAATGTCATTTACGGTGATGTCATTTATGGTAATGTCATTTATGGTGATGTCATTTATGGTGATGTCATTTATGGCAATGTCATTTATGGCAATGTCATTTATGGCAATGTCATTTATGGCAATGTCATTTATGGCAATGTCCCTCTCTGCTCAGTCTGCTGGCAACACTTAGAACAGTGCTGTCCAACCTGCGGCACGCAGGGTATTTCAAGTGGCCCGCCAGAGTTCTCCCAATTTTTGCACTTCATGTCAAATACAATTAAAAGGACAAAGTCAGTGGTCAACTTTAATGTTTATTTTTAATGATATTGTAAAGTCGCCTGGGTTTGGATAGCTACCAGGCATTAAAGCAAACCGACAACTAATATCTCCTTTCTATCACTGTAGTTAGGTTCCCATTGTGATATAAAGCATGCAAAACACGACTATGAATGGTAGAGATTATGAATTATTATTATTATTATTCATTTTACATAAAAAATCCTTATGGTAGATTACAATCAATAAATAAGGCCCTAATTATCACTAAACTTTGTTTGCTGCTTTTGAGTTTTCTGTTGCGACCCTCGGCTTCAAGAATTATTGCTTCTACAGCCCGTGGTGCCAAAAAGGTTGGATTTAAAGCACATGCTAAGCCTGTTTTCATAAGTTGTTCAAGGTTCTCTGTAAGAATCACCAAAAAACTTTGCACTCATCATACAGCTATACAAAAGAGAAGGAAAAATGGAACATATCTACGACAAACCTCATCTAAGGCGATTCTCACGTGGCCACTCAACTCCTCATCGTCGTCTTTTTCGTCGTCATCCTCAACAATCAATTCAACTTCTGAATCGCTGTCCTCAATGGCAACGTCCTTCTCCTGCTCTACTTCCTCCTCCTCCTCATCTTCTTCCTCCTCCTCTTCTTCCTCCATATCCTGCTTTATGCTCATCTCCTCCTCTTCCTCCGCCTCCTCTTTCTTCTCTTCCACCTTCGGAGCAGGTTTCTTGCGAGCATCAAACCAGCTCATCAGAAGTCTCCGGTCCTGGAATTTCAAACCCTCCAGTGCAGCCTTCAAAAGAAAACCAATGCACTGTCAGACGACACAAAACACACGTCAACAAAGAGTAAAGCCATGGTTGTAAGCAGAATCAAAGCCAATCAACAACATTTACATTCCCGTGGCAGAATAAGTCCAGATAACAACAAGAATCAACTAATTCAAAACAAACAGAATATTCAAAGTATGTATAATAAAATGGAAAAATGCCAGAATTACCTACTGTATCGCATAATTCAACGCATATAATAAAAAAGAATTATACACTAAAAATAGTATCAACAGTTATATATCTAAGATGCATAAATGATTAGTAATCATCTACATATTTCAAAGCAGCGAAGAATTGGCTATCAGTGGCAATGCAAATAATTTGTCAGTGTTCACTGACCAGCAAATGAAGCCTACACTTCCTATTCTTCTTCAAGATGTTAAGAATTTCCAGTGAGGCGATGGATAAGGGAGAGATCAGCGAGTGAGAGAAATGGGAAGCAGCAGTGAACTTATCAAGATGGGACATTTTAATTATGGAACTAGCATACCAATTGCTCAGTGCTATGATACAATAGGCCAATTGCTCAGTGCTATGATACAATAGGCAAGTATTGAAATAAAAAAAGTAAAATAATAATATGATACGGTGGTACAACATGATGACATTCCGCAGCACTTTCCAACACTCTGCATCTCAACGACGACTAGGTGCCTCCTTTCCAGACGTTTTCTTCTGTTCATAATTAATGTTCAAGTCCCTGAGGGATCTTATTGACCTCAGGTCAAAAATAATAATAATAATCCTACAATCATAGACGAAATAACTGCTGGAACAATATGTTGCATGGCTGACTACTGCCAATATTTACTAACACTGACTGTGGACTGACCAACCGACACACTAGTAACAGAAAGAATGATTGAAAACAAAGTTAAGGTTGAAAATACGTAAATAAACATTTCGAAAGAAAAGTTACCTTTTCAGCATCAAGGCGTGAGCTGAAGGTTATAAGAATGCTACCACTTCCTGGTCCAACCTGAGTGCTTTCAACACCGTTGAATTTCTTCAAACACACAAACGCAAGAGAAGACATCTATTACTAATTCATACAGATACCTAAACCTAGACTGCAGCGTCTTATAGCAGGAACCAAGAGTTGAATTCAAAATATTAACTGCCGATCTAAGAGTTGAATTCAAAATATTAATTGCTGATCAAATTTCTACATTTTGAAACAAGTAAGAAAACTATATGACAGTCGACAGCAGAGACGTCAGAAACCAAGAAATGATCAATAACCAACATTTCAACTTCAAATCTGAGCTTAACATAACATATTTAGTAACAAGAGATACGATATCTAGAACACATAATCACATCTAATGAATCGTGTATTGTAGTGTTGTATTCATAATGCATGAAGCGACTGGTGATTGTTTCAAGCAAAATCATAATCAAAAATCAGAAACCCGTGGTGAAACCAGGACAGATTCTGACACATTAGGGCAACCGGATGACAAGCTGGTAAGCAATATGAAACGAACGAGCCTCGAGTTTAGACCTGGCTAACATCACGAACGAATAGAAAAAAGAGAAAATAAAGATATAACGGGCACAGAGAGATTGAATTACCGCTATGCTAGTAATGATCTGGTCGACTTCTGACGGGAAAAACCCAGAGACAACAAGCTGCTTTGGTCGTCTGTCAATGAGTTTTGTAGCGAGGGACAAGTGGGCTCGGCCTCTGCCGGCAAGGGTTCCACCACGGCCTGTGCCACGGCCTCGGAAGCCACGACCAAGGCCACGTGTGCTGCCTGGTTGCCATTGTGACGCTGCCTACAGTAGAAACACAACACGAGTAGTTAATTAAACGGATGACATGTTCACGCGTAACATTCTCAAGGCCACAAGCTAGTAGTTAGAGCTGTATCGAATATTCATATTGAATTTCTTTCAAAATTTAGTCTTTCTGGAAGCAAACCTGCATAACGTTCACTGTCCATAACGTTCACTGTCATTCAGAAAGGACAACTACTTTCTTATTGACGCCAGTAAATATATTCAGAATTGAAACAATATGAAAGGTCTTCTGTATGAAAAGCAAGTTACTTTTTAAATGTTTTAAATACATGCACATGTGTCTAGTTTAACTGAATTCTATGCTGTAGTCACCTACCATTTGTATGTGAATTCAGCTATAGCGTGGCCAATAATTCGTATTTGGTTGAATAGCAAAAAATGCAATTCAGTACAGCTCTACTAGTAGAGGCCCAGTAGAGTAATGGACAACACACTGGCATAGAGAGCGAGAGGTAGTTAGTTCAAGCCCCAGCTGGATGGACATGCTTTGTAGGCTGCTATTAGTGCCGTGTATTGCAGGTTGCCTATTCAGTCTGATGTTAATTAAGATTACTGCATAACTTGTACATGTATGTAAAGCTCAGAGCGTTTGCAGGCGTTTAATTAAAGAACAATTATTATTATTTAAAAAAAATTATATTATTATTATTAATGAAAGTTAAACTTAAAACTGTACCTAATTACTTGCTGTTCTATTTGCATAACTTAGCAGCCATTGCGATAGAACAACTCTTCTCCAACTATTCTAACCAGAAACTGATGAATATCTTGACAGAATTAGATGACAGACCAGATAAATCCAGCAATATTGTCTAATTTATCTGAGACATCGAACCGATACCTAAGACGAAACAATAACATGCACTCTTGCTCCTGTTGCAGAAGTTTATTATACGATTAAATCAAGTTACTACTTCACCTGAGATTTAAGGATAGCCACTGATTTCTTTAGATCCGTTGTGTCGACCCCTTGGTTCTCCTTGGCGATCAGATCCAGTTCAGCATCTAAGATGGATTTTTGGATCTGAAAAATAAAGACATACAACGAAAATTACCAGACAATAAAAGATTTGTGGTGTCAAATTAATCAGCTTCAAGTAACAAGCAATAACCAATTGATAGAAAAACCAAAACAAGAATACAGTGACATTGCATCAAAATCTCTTAAACACAACTGGTATCGTCTGGGTTACCATAGGCAGTTACTGTTAGCCACTTAAAAGATACTAAATTGAGTGTCTAGATAACTGATCAAAAACTGACATTTCTACATTTAGAAAACACAAAAACCGACATTCAAAACAACGCACAAACAATAGACAGTTTTTCAGATGGACTCAATGTATTAGATAGGTGCTTTAAACAAGTTTTTAGCGACTGTGAGCCGACCTCAAGGCGATTTTGTGATGTCTTAGGAGGCTGGAGATTCACCGAGGTCTTGGTCAAAGCAGCTGCTGGAACTGACTTCACAAGCGGCTGGAGAGAACTGGCACTGTCCTGAAGTTCCGATTTCATTTTCTCCACGCGCCTCTCCAGGAGTTTCATCCTCTGGAATGAAAGAAAACTGATACTGTTAAGCTTCAGTACTAACAGACGCACGATGCTCATTTTCCATCTGCCTTATAGGAAAATTGACACAGAGAAACGGATAGAGCAGTCAGTCTTTCAGTTGTGCATCTTAGGTTAAAAACTCAATGCCTAACAAGAGACTCATTGACTTGCCAATGGCTAGAGGATTGCTTCAGCTGATAAGACAGGAAACTCTATGCAGTAAAGTTTTCACAACTGAAAGTCAAATTCGTCATAGAGTGTCCAAGATAGCATCACGTAATCTATTCTCAAGATTAATCTAGCAGAATGAACCAAAATATTTTTCAAGGCATCTCATTTTGGCAATCAACAGGTAATAAACACAAAAGTCTGGATCCAAAGTTACATCAATTATCATCCACCAACACATTGTGTCTGTAACATAAAACTGCTAAAATGTCCAACTGACCTTGCCATGATGCCATTATTTAAATGCTTGAAATATTAACGGAGACAATTGATCATACAGTAAAGAGGGAAATTCATTTAAAGGAAATGATCAAACCTGAATGAGTGACTTCTTGTCTTCATTAGTCAGCGAAGAACTCTCCAACTTCACTAGAAGTGCCTGAAAAACACGTGGCCATAAAATATAAAAGATACAAATATTCAGAATAATAATCACCTAAACAAATAATAAAAAAATATGAAATAACATGCTAGCATCTAAATGTATTCACGACTGATCAAACAAACAACAATAGGAAACATGATGAAGACACCTTAAAAATTAGTGATGGTTCAACATTCAAAAGAAGCCAATTTAATAAAAATAATTAATAAATAAATAAATGAGTTCATGTAACCTTTTGCTGCTCCAGATGTTTTTTCATAAGCAGTTGCTTCTGCTTGGCAATTTCTAATTTCACCTTCATCTGTTCCTGACCACAACAAAAGCATAACACTATGCTGAATCAGCACAATCCATAAAAAACAAAGCACTATATGATGCAAACAACAATATTTCTCGCAAGACAGAATAATGTACTAACAACTAGAGAGTTGAGATGAAAATTAACACAATAATTATGCTACTATTGCAAGCATTTGATAAAACACCATAAGATCATTAATTTTATCCTATCAGCTTATATTTATTTATCTATTTAATAGAAATATATTTCTTTCAGTAAAATATCAACAATCATTAAAAAGGTTTCTGGCGTAGGTGGTAGTGCATATTAAGGAATGAGCCTTAAACTCAAAATATTTTAAGATGCAGTTACTGCATAAATGATATTAAATCATGAAGTTAAATCGTGTGCCAATCTGTATTGTCCATCTGTATTTCCAAACAATTTACATGAAATGTAGAAGGCATACATAAGAGCGCCACTTGAGGTTGCTGCTTTGTAAGGCACCCTTGCAACGGCATGGCGCCATATAAATTGTCATAATTGTTATTATTATTATTATTGCTCCGTAACATTATAGAGACAGAAGTGTGTCAGTTTACCTTGTTGAGATCGTTTAGGTTCGATGTATGTTTCGATTGGTCCGTTTTCCGGTTATCAAGGACTTTGGATGAAGCAGAGCTTTTGGCCGAAGGAGGAATTTTGTTGAAGAGCGTTTTCGTGAGGGCACCAGATGGTGACAGAACCACCAATCGCTAGAACACACAAAAGCACCATTTACAATGGGTCCCAAATAACAGCAGCACTCTGCTCAAACAAATCATTAGCAGTGATCAATGGCACAGATTGCTGAATGCTGATCGAAAACAGAAGAATTCCAGCACCAAAATGCTCAACTCTTGTAAATCTAAGATAAAAAGCACAGGCAGTTATAATCACAAAAGGATGCAGGTGAATTAAGGGTAATCACACATCTCATGACTACATCTGAGTTTAGCAGGTAAGGTGACAGGGCCAGAGAGGCCACCCTAAAAGATCTGCCATTGCACACCTGCTATTCCTTCTGTGCACTCATGGCTCTCTAAACTCTGATCCCCTCTCCTGAATGACAATGACTTTGACAAATAAAGTGAGTGATGAGAATGACCTTTTCCAGTTCCTCTTTCACCATGCCATTGTTGGCCAGCTGTTGTGGAGATGAGGAATGCATCTGACGGACGACTGGCAACGGCTCGTTGCCTGTTGACCCAGAACGAATGCCAAGGCGCTCCTTCACAGACAGTTTTCTCACCTCAGGAACCGAATCCTTCAACGACATCAAAAAAGGACTCACTTACTATGCAATTGCACATAACATGCAACAATAACAATGTAAAACATAAAAAGCAATTGCATAGAAGTCATACAGTCATTAAGTTTAAGTTGCATTGCAACTTCTTTTCTGCTTAGTTTAAGATTGATGTAAATTAAGATAACTGTACACTGTAACCGGTTGCTGTCTGTCAACCGGATTGCTGAAAATTTTATTACTAAGTTATAAAAAGCAACACTTCTTATCGATATATAAATTTTGAGAAAATCTCTATAAAGACAGTATCCTTGACTCCACGTCAACAAAAACCATAAGTCGTAAGTCTTCCTTAATTATTATTGGTAATATTATTACTGAATGAACAAATTAAATAATGATATTCGTAATGTTTTCTGGTTACCTGTCTGTCAGTGGAATGCCAAAGCAAAGAGACAAAGCGATTGTTGAAGACTGGTTCACTGCTGCTGAAGGCCGCAGCCGCTTCTGCATGCCGTGCAAAGGAGACCAGCGTGCGGTCAGATTGGCCATTGTAATGAACCTTCAACAATAGAAAACAATCATCTCCAGAACAATGTCACCAACATGCTCAACCATTGTCTTACCAGTTATACAAGACATTCTATAAATCACTTTTCTGTGTCATGATCTGTCATTATTCTCTCAATCTTAAGTCTTAAAAAGGTAGTACCGGTAGGTAAATGAATGGATGAATAATTTATACCTTCTCTCTCCCTCTATGTGCTTTATTATCTGCACTGGGTCTTTCGTTTTGCTACAGCAGCAACATCTGTCTGAAGAACTGCTGTACAATTCAGCTGGATTTGAGATGGAAGATGCCCTACCTGAATATTTACAATTGTTCCATATTTGCTCAGCTCCTGATTGATGGAGGAAATTGTGTTCAGATGCGCGGGAACACCTGTCAACTCAAGAGTCGAATTCTCCTCTGAAACGATGGCTTTTCTGATCCCTGAAATAGCAACCAAAAACAATTCAAACGTGATCAGCACAGAATGTCTCAAAATGCACGAATCCAGTCTTAACAGCGTCAAATTTGATGTCTATATACTGACACTGTCTTTATTAGTCTTAACAAGTACTAGGAAGATTGACTGGAAAGTAGATTATCCAAAGCACAATTCCTAGATCAAGAGCTCACGGAAGATTTAAAATGGGATGGGTTCATATAATAAAGTTGTGGACTGGATTTGTTTGTATGTGCACTTGTTATAGTGCCCCTTCAAGCTCTCTACTCAGAGGTGCTCCCGACTGCAGAACGGACATTGCATCGGAGTTTCATGCTGAAGCGCTGAGCAATTGCGAGTGAAGGACTTGCCCAAGGTCCCTACGCGGCGACTTGAGGTTGATTCGAACCTAGAACCTTCCGGCTTCAAGGCAATGACGCCACCACTACACCATCGCGCCCCACTAAATGATTATTCAAATGGTAATTGAAAGAGACAAGAGGCAGAATAGGATGGAGTAGAATTGTCCATGGTGCGGTCAATATTCGGATCGAAAACAGCTGAAGACAAAGACAATGACATAGGCATACACTATTCATCAATAGCATTCTAAGATCCAGTCGTATTCCTACAGCATACCTCAGCTTCATCTTATCCAATAGCTTGCCTTGAAGAAAGCCACATGCATCAAATTTGAAATATTTAGCCAAGTTGGTAGA
Organism: Lumbricus terrestris; assembly: GCA_949752735.1. NCBI lineage: Eukaryota > Metazoa > Annelida > Clitellata > Crassiclitellata > Lumbricidae > Lumbricus > Lumbricus terrestris. Next base: position 31,148,897 of record OX457044.1, on the reverse strand, counting down.
ATAGTAGATCTCAGGAATGAGTATTTAGATGACCAGTGTTTATTTACTAGTGCTACATAAATGCTGATAAAACTCTGGACAGTAAAAATCTAACCAAGGCGACTTGAGATATGTTTCTTCGGGAAGGACAGTCGCTCGTCATTTGACAAGATTGGCTCCAGAGGGCGCCCTCCCTGCCTCACGACTAATCGCACATCCTGAATGTTGGTAGCTTCTCGAATGTCTTCAACAATAGCAATCAGAAAGTCAATCAAGTAAACTGGATTAAATGATGAGACGTAGAAACAAAGCCACAATCAATAATTCAGAACTCCATGAAAAACTTAAAGCAATTTGAAAGATCTCTTAAGCACGTATATATGCAAAGTATGCGATGCATATAAGTATGTGCATGTTAAGAAAGGTGAGATAATGTTTTCAGGTACATAATAAAAGCAGAACAAAAACAGTTCAGAACCAATAACATCAAGGTCATCAATTATAAAGTAACACAACCCATGAAGGAAGCTCATCTACCTGGAAAGCTGGACTGGCTAACGCTGACGTTAACTTGTCTGCGTGCTGGAACCACGATCCTCTTCCCTTCACCTGAATCCTTCGGCATAACTGGAATGACGCTGTTCTCTGAAACTGCAACTGACGCTTCCATCGGCACTGCCATGTCTGTCTGCATCACTGAAGTGCCGCTATTCAGGGCAGGTGCTTTAATAACACAAAAACAGTCTCAATCTTAGTCGGTCAGGTATTGTGTAAGTATCGTGATCATGCCAGTTTTCTAAATTTTCCAGATTCCCATATTTTCTCCAACCATCAGATATAATAAGTGTGACTGTCAATTTATTTAAAACATTCAGAAATAATCTTTTATTGGATGATTAGAATGCAGTAGTCTATTTTCTTTTTCAATATGCATAACATTAAAAAATGCTTTCACTGCAGTTTCACTTGAACTATAAGTATTGATCTTAGCCTTGTGCTTTGCTATAATGGTGCAGTGTAAGTCACTATAGAGACATCATAAGCTTGGATCTCAAGCAACAGCAGAAAGTTCATAACAAGATTGCCATTCTTTATCATTTTCAACTCCTGAAAAATAGCCTGCCATATGATTAAAGCAACATTGTTACTTGAACCCAGTAGCTCCAGTAGCTCCTGATATTTTCTGATATGAATTCATAACAATACATAGCCAAAACAATGAGTCACCAAACAATTAGTTTGGTCAAATAGATAAAACAAAAAACATACAATATTTTGGATCGAGCAGAACTCCGGCTGGCAAAAGGTTGTGACCTGCAGCTGTAGGAAGAGGCTGGATCATAGAGGCTCCGGTTGCAATCAGAGGAACTCCAGGTGCTGGAGGGGCAAGGAGGGTACTGGGGAGAATGACTGGTGGCATAGGTGGAAGTGGACGAACGGCAGTTGGAGGAGGAGGAGGATGAAGAGGACCAGGCTGGCTACCTGGAAACATAAATTCAACACAACACTGTACCAGCTATAGATTTTCAAATATACTTGCAAATTTCAAGGAACATAACCCTACTTACCACCTTAGTATCATTTTCTAACTGCTTGTCAAGACCCTCTATTTTACTCTGGTCTTAGCATTTACATGTCTCAGCATCTGGCAAATGCTCAGCCATGCATCAGATTCAGATTTATTGATCTGCTGCTTCTAATAGCACTGTTCATTAACCCTACCGCTCAGATTAATAATTAATCGGCCCAAATTTGGCCGCGGACACATAAGTGGTAAAGGTTAAATTCTTTCAAGTCTGCTTACATCTAATCTGAAATATTCTGGATACCGGCATCACTCCGGCTGGCACAAAGTTGTGACCACTAGTCCACTACCTATACACTCCATTACTTTTGTGCCAATCGTTAGACTTCTGCACCCACTGTCTTAAATTGTCATGTCCAACAAGGTTCTGCACCATATCTGCTCAACGTGCTTTACCACTTTCTGATATCACTCTTCATCAATGGCTAAGTCATCAACACAGTAAATCTGTTTGGCTCCTTGGATCAATTTAGTTTATTCGCCCTGGAGTTGGGATGGGCTTGCAGCATAGGGATTTATGATGTCTGACCCCACCAAGCCATTTCCCAACGACATTCAAGCAATATGTAAATAAATCCACTTTGAAATATCGGGAAAGTGTGTGACTGTGTGTTCATAGAACTTGAGTTCACATTCCTCAAACTGAATTTACTAGACAGTCCTACCTGGAAATGTGACAATACCAGGTAAATTTTCGTCATCGAAAATGAGAGGATCGGAGCCATGATCAAAGGGGCAGAGATTGCCGCGAAGACAGAAGCCTTTCTCTGTTAGAAACAAAAATTTAAAACACAAAAACAAACTCAGAAACTGCTTTACAAGGTAAATACACCAGTAAATGGCCTACAGCTCAGCAATGTATACAACCAGGAGTAACATGGTGATCTACCACTACAAGCACTGTGTCTGGAATCTGAAAATTAAGCACTCATGCCTGCTAAAACAGATTTCATGTAGTAACCCAGGGTAAGCTGCTTGTGTATTGTGTAAACACAACTGTCACCAAACAGTGTAAATTGATAACTTAAGCTGGCTACTAAATGGCAAATCCTGTAATGTAACAACACCAAGCCCAGGATCTTGCGATAATCCAATGTTGGGATTAAAAAGCAAGAAATAAGTGCCTTCCATATGTTTGACTATGTACAGGGACATGGGATTTATGTACTTTTGTGTGACTTATGATAAAGATGAACTCACCATCATAGTCCCTGCACCGTGGACAAGGGGGTGGCTGATGGGCAACCTTAGCTGGAAGGTTCGAAGGTCCACCTGCCCTGCCTGAAAGAGCATCTGACTGTGCAGGCGGGGGAGGATTACCGGACAAAACTACGTCCAGTGGTACTCGGATGCGATAGGCATTTTCATCTCGACCTTCAGAACTTAAACTGCGGCTGGCTAGAAAAGACATTAGAAAATGTGCAAATGTTCACCAACTTCTTCATTTGCTCATTCCTTTATTACAAGTTTAGTCAGCACACACCTATCATAATAAACAATGTCAATAAGATGTCTCTTCAATACAAAACAGCTCACACTTGTATGCTGAAAAGCCTGATTACATGAACTGTTACATAACACACAGCCGCAAATATTATAAGTGCTAAGATTTTTACATGCGCATTAAACGTTAGAAAATTATTAAATAATTCATCTTATGATAATTAGCTGGCCGACTGTTCCACAAAAGAGACTCGGAACATTTTAAAGAACGTATTTAGATGGTTTTTAAACAAAGTATGCCATCAAGTTTAAATTACAAGACAAGCAAAAAAGCAATGTTCATGAGAAAAAATTCCCTGAAAATCATTTAGAAGCAACACCAACCTCTTTTCGGTGACCGTTCAGCAGGCGGTGAAGATGGATTCTGTACGGCCGCCAGTGGTGACCTTGACTTTGACCTTGTTTTGGATCTTGAATAAGCACGCATCTGTGACCGCACTCTCATCAGTGGCGACGACCTGAGTCTGTTCCACGATCTTGATCGAGACCTAGATCGACTGCCTGCCCTCCACGATCGGCTCCGACTCCTTCTTCGGTGCAATCGATCGTCTCGTGAATGTCGATCGGTGCGAGTGCGGATCGAGTCGACGTGACGCCTGAGATCTCGTGATCCTTGGTATCCAAGTCTGGTAAAATTTAACGGATTCAGAAAACGAATAAGTAACAACTCAATTGATGCGAGAAACGTCACAACAATCAGGATGAAAACCAGTCAAATAAATCATCCAAAACAAAGCTGCAATATGGCAAAAGCAGCTACGTCACAACATACTGAAGAACGTTCATTTAAAAAAATCTATATCCACATGCAGTATATCGAATAACAAAGCATAATACAACGTTGTCAGTTTAAATGCAGATCCGCAAAAGAAATCTAGATCATCCGCAATTCATATAGTGTGAAAACATCCAAGCAATATGCAAATCAATCCACAGTACCATGTGCAAAGTCTTTGCGCTGGAAATCACCAACTGTTTCATGATAAAGAAAAGCCTCACCAACGCCACTTACCTTCGACTAATGGGAACTCTCCTATCCCGACTGTGGTTTCGATTCCTACTTCGACTGCGTCGTGTTCTCGACGTCGGAGGTCGATGGTTTTCCTGACATTCAAAGATTTAAATCAATATTCAAATAGTTGCAAACTGAGATCTTAATATCCGAACCAAGATTCAGAGACCTGTTGAGATCGGCTGTACTTCTATCGTGCAACTCAGCCATCAATTAAACACAGTGAATGAACAGCAGTTTTGTCTTAGTGAAAACATAGTTTAACATACACCTCAAACATAAAGCAATAACAGCCAACTAACATACTCAATAACTCAGTTCCATCGTATCAGATGTCCATGACCAAGAACTCTTCACTCAAAGGCAGCCTTATCAACTTACAGAAATGCAATCTTATGATCTGCTTCAAATCAATGCAAGATGATGATCATATGATTAATACGCTTGGCTAATCATATTAATAAAATATTAACCTCATTTCTCGATGACATTTTTCGATGAATTCTGCTGCTCGTGCTGCCCAGTTGACTGATCATTCCACGATCTCTGCTTCTACTTCGTCTGTCACTCGTCGATTTAGTTCGTGACAGCTCTCTCCGATCGCTCTTGGCGAGAGGCGCCGTTACCGCAGCGACTGAGCTCTTAGCTGCAGGTTCTGCTACCATGGCGTCGGATTTGACTGTTGTCTTTGAAGTAACAGATGCACTTGACAACTGCCGTTCAGGAGATTTCGACTTCTGGACATCGACGTTTACGCTGGCAGGTGCTGCAGCTGAAGAGGCGGCGACATGCACGATGGTTTTTGGTCTATTGTTCTCAAAAGATCCATTTTCCAAAGTTGTGAAGAGCAATTCAACAAAATCTTTTGTTTCTGCAAGATGAAAGTTGCAACTGATAAGTTCTTAACACACATCAGTCACTCACCAGAAACTGTGCAATCGTGAACATCAACAATCGACATTTATTAAAAAAATCAATAATTTTTTTAAACATGACATTCCATTTCAAAGGTACCTTACCTGTTCAGAAGTTGTTTTCCTTTTCAACATTAAATAAATTTACAGTTTCAAAATGTATTTACAATTCACAATTTACCGATTATAAAAGTTGACTCCTAAATTTGTGCCTGTAGAACAACTTCTAAGGATGCAGCAAAACTTTGCATTAACAACTTCCAAACACCAGCCAATTAGCCTGTACTCAGCTTTTAGGCTTGGACTAACAAAAATTGAAAGGCTGACGGTTTAGGAATTTCTCGCAGTGCAAAAATAATCCAACAGACACACTGTTAATCTGAGAAAGAAACTTACTGAACTGGAGAAAAACTTCAAGTTCTTGTAGGCAAACAGAATGCAGTTCAGACAACGGCTTGTCTTTCTTGAGCAACGCCAGCACATATCTGGACAACGTTGTTGGATCGGCATCACAACTGAAAGAAAGCAAGACACTTTATTCATAACAGCTGATCATGTTTAACAATTAGCCAGCTTGCATGATTGTCCAGAGCTTCTTATTGGATTGCTGCCAGTTTCAGACTAAGATTCAGAACAAATTCCATAGATTAGGTGGCCATAGATAGCAATAATTTTTAACTCAACACAGTCCAAACCATTCTACTATAAACGTAAAACACAGGTAGGCTGCTAAGAATAACAGCAAAAGCGCAGCCCATCACCCAAAACAAAGACTACCCAGCACGAGTTTCAATAACTGCAATAGTCCCCACATCGTCAAATTACGACAAGCATTGGAACTGGTGAGTAAAACCTCAGGTTTACGCAGAATGACAGTAAGGGCGTCGATATGGATGACCATGGTGTCAATCCTAATTATGCATAACATTATAATAATACAACTTACGAGAAGAAATTCCCTTACCACTTTTTTCTCTGATTAAATACTTCTAGATGAAGGTAACTAGAACCTGTTCATAGTATGAACAATTTATTTGGCCTATTCGTTTAGGTTTTTTGGCATTTATAGGTTAATACTTCTAAGACACGGGGGATAGTTTCAAATGAAAACACAGCAACTCATCGATAGCATATGCCAATCATTCCCAATTCCAAAACACAGCGTAATAGATAAACAAGAAATTTCTCTGTTTCAGACTATTGTCCTTGGTAGAAAAATGTCAGTTTTAGGCTTTTAGCTAACTTGTAAGGGTGCCAAAGTGACGTCCGTATTTTAGTAGGACCATGTTTCAACAGCATACACACGAAACAAGTACTTACATCGGGGACAGTGTCTTAGAAAGCCATGCTTTAAGGGCGTCGACGTTTGCAATATGCATTTTATTCGCAAATCAGTCTTTTATTCGAGATTTGTTGCAAAAAATCTCACAAAATTCCACTTTCACTAAACGCCATATTTTCAGTCTCATAAGAAAATAAAGAACTGGAACGGACACATGTAAGTAAGCAGGTGAGCTAGACGGAACACCAACTCGGCAATGCATAGGGTTGCCAGACGTCCGGTAATGAACCGGACAGTCCGGTATTTACACAATCTGTCCGGTTAGAAATTTGAGACATTACCGGACATGGTGGTGTCCGGTAATAATAATTATTGCTATCAACATTGTGTTGTAGTGTATATTTTCTTGAGGTCCATAAATTATAATTTAAGACATCTGTTTGCGATTTTACAATTAGGCTTATATCGCCATTTCTCTACCCCTTCGAATGCAGTCAGAATGAGGTATGGGGTTGGGAGATTAATTGTCAGACAGATATCAGACAGATAAGTGAATATAAATTATGCTATGAGCTTTATATGGCTGCATGGCTACGTAAATAACTGGAGACGTCTGATACACTGCCAGGTCAAACCAGCCATTCAACTGTAGGCCTACTGGTTATCCGATATTGGCCCACCGACATGATGAATGTCGCTGCTCCAGATTTTTTCATAGTTATTATAAGCTCATGCCTCAAATTGGTCATAGCCTACCCTGCATATCTCTCCCAGCATCTTACTTAGTTTACCCGGTATAGCCTACTTAGTCCTACCTGCGCAGGTTTCCCTCCACTCATCGATTCCCTCCACAGGCTCCACTTATCTCTGTCCATCGCCATCTTCTCCGCCTCCCCACACCGGCACACACCTCACACCATTCCAAGACTTCTCCGAACATCACAAGCCTCAGAATTAGGGCGACATCTCTCATCAGACTATTAACCTCCCACTCACAATCAGCTTTTCATGCATGACGACAGGGTTGCATTATATCAAATTCCTAGCTGTTGCTATATATATATATATATGTGTGTGTGTGTGTGTGTGTGTGTGTGTGTGTGTGTGTGTGTGTGTGTGTGTGTGTGTGTGGCGCGCTCGCCATAGTCCGGTAATTTATTCAAGGCTGCCTGGCAACCATAGCAATGCAGTGATTGACCGAAACCACAGATTCACGGTCAGTAGCCTAGGCCCACTTTGGCCTAGGCCTAATAATTAAAACACGCCACGGAATCGTCGGCTATCTAAAGTATTGCATCAACCACGATTCTCCTCTTGTTTAAGAAACGTTACGGTTTAACCCAATCCCGCCTGAATTGTTTTTGGGATATCTAGAAAACTTATGGTACCTATGGTAGAATAACAATACTGCAACAATGGTCACATTTAAGCATAATAAAGTATATATTTCCTGAATCAGCAAACTTAAGGCAATTAAATGCATATTTCACGGTGAAGAACTTTTCATTTATATAGCGCCTTTAGCATACCAAAGGGCAAAACAGTCATCGATAAGCATTTCAAACAGCATTTGAAGGTCAACAGCCCAATATTGGCAACAAATAAGCATACTAAACCATATATTTTTTGAACCAGAAGTCTTCTGGCTACATATTACATAATCCAGATTTCATATTGTGAACAATAGTTAATTTATATAGCGGCCATGATGCCAAATGGTAAAACAGTCGCTAACAAAAATATCGACAATGAATTTGAAGGACAGCAATTCAACCAAATTTACTAGAAGGCATAATAAAGTATATATTTTCTGAATCAGCAGACTTCTGGCTATGAAATCAATATTTCACTGGGAACAACTATTCATTTATGTAGCGGCCTTAGGATACCAAAGGAAAAACAGTCACCGATACACAAATCGGCACTGCATTTGAAGACAAGAATGATCACAAATAAGCATAATAAAGCAAATATTTTCTAAATCAGCAGACTTCTGGCTATGAAATTCAAATTTCATTATGGACAAAAGTTCCATTCTAATAGAGGACCAAAAAGAGTAGGGTGACACCTACAGGGACTTGGTACAACATCGACATGTGAAAGGTTAGCACTGTTTGCAGTGACGTTGTCTATCAAGTCAAGGCCGCTAACAAGACTATCTCAATGTCCAACTGTCCTAGTAAAGGCAGTATCCTTATATGAAAAAGCCTTTTTGCCAGTTCCATTCCTCATTGTCAAAAAGTTGCTGTCGGTTAGTTTAGTAATTCCATCGACTTCATCACTTGGACGTTGACCTTTGCGAACACGACTTTGACCTTGACCACGGCCACGACCTCGACCATGACCACCGTTGACCACAACTGCTTCTTCCTCTTATGCTGTTGGTTGTGTTACCATCATCAACAGTGCATATGCTGCATAGAAATGGAAAAAATTATAATGAATTAGATAGGATCAATGAATAAGACAATCATTCATTGTCAATCAGCTGATCAAAGGACACACAAAGTTATTCCATGAAACCATTTTCAGTACAAAATTTTAGCTTGAATTGATTACACTGGTCAACAAATTTTAACTTTTTTTTTGTTTCCGAAAAAACTTTGACTGTTTTCTATAGAAGTTGACGTGCTGAACACGGTGGTGTTCTCAGAATTTTTGTATCACGCAAGGTTTTTGAGAAAACGGGCATGCAAGATTTTAACTGAAATGCTTGTTATTGCATATATTTTCAATATACTATAATTTAATTTAATTGGAAAACAAATCTTTATAACAGTTCTTCCTCATAATATTTGGTGCTGATGATGACTGCATCACTTAAAAATATTTAGAAACATGAAATTAAAGGTTTTTCATAGTTATTCCCTGTTCAGTTGCACATGTACAATGTATACAAGATGCTGCTAAAGTTCCATAGATCTAAAATGCTTTGATGCTGATTTTCGTTTGTATTCTTTGTCTGCACATCTCGCTGCAGTGTCAAACAATTGTCAGACAACACTGCTGGATTCCAGTTTCCCTTATACCGTTTTTCCACTGTGGCAATTTACTGGTGTTCATCGCTAGATTTGTGAGAAACTTGGGAAGAAGTTCAAGTGGAAATGCAAGATGTGAATCTTAAGTGACATGTTGCATTTTATGTCAGTATGCTGTAAGATTTTGTTACCAAGTTTATTGTAATTTGGAGTTCAATAGTTACCAAGAAAATTCTCCACAACATCCTTCAGTGTTCCCGGTGATTGTCTCTGGTCCCTCCCACAGATGTTCAAACTGCTTGTCATTGAAGATGTGTCTGATCTGTGGATCCACAAAAATGCCTTCCTTGATCTTGGCATCACTCATTCTTGAGAATTCCTGTTGCAGATCAAGAAAATCTTCAGCATCCTTGTGTAGAAAATCTTCAGCATCCTGTGCATGGCTTTTAAAAAAATTTACCAGTTCCAGCTTTAAGTGAAGATAAGGCAGAAATATTTGTTGGACCGATTTCTGTCCAATACTTGGTGACAGCAAACTCCAGTCTTGAATCCAGTTGTTCTGCTTTTTTTTCGACAAACCTAAGTCTCTAAAAGGTCAATTCCGACTATGTGAATGAGATGAGGCACGCCATACATAGGCCTACCTACTTCAAAATCCTGATCATTGTCAGCAGCTATATACTCGTTCCTGGTTGGATCAATGCAGCAGCATCTTCATCTCCTTCGTCTAAACTCCATTTCTCTGGTGGCTTCGCTATATGAAGACTTTCAATGTACGGCGCTGGTATCATTGTCGAAAGAAGATCTGGGCATTCAGTTTCCTTTCCTATTCTTGCCCGAGAAACCAGAAACATAAGTGAGCCAAACTGAGCAGCCGGTCACAGTCATTATCTTTCTGCTCTCGCCAGACCATGCATCGGGACAGCAAACAGCATTGCTTTCGCAGGACCCCCGGAGTCAAACTCTAAGATCTGCAGCACATCTTCCACAGCAAATGAGAGGCACCCATTCCTTGGCTTTCTCTCCAGTCTTGCAACCAAAGTACAGCTCAAAGCTTTATTGACAAGTCCAGTCATTGTGTGTCTCTGAGGCTTACTCATAATATAGCATAGCCTATTCTCCACAACTGTAGCAAAATGTACATGTATCACATTTCATGCAACACTGGCGAGATATTTCTGCTGCCAACAACCGTCTTAAAATATATTATAGTTTAAAGCTTATCTGAAAATAAGCTGGCTAACTTGTTATGCATCTTGAATATATGTATACAAAACTAAACTTTGGAAATACGACATCAAACTACAAACAAACTGATGCCAACTTCCTCAGTGGGATATGCATGTAGACCTATGCAGAGAAGCGGCTCTAATAGTGCTTAGAACTTTTGCAGGAAGATTCTAACCAGCATTAATGCATATGCAGACCCAAGTTTATATTTTATTATGCAAGACAAACATATATGTAAACTGTCATAAGTGCATGCCTGGACATACCTCAGTTACACGAAGCCTATTATATCGTTACATTTGAAAAATGGAAATAAATAGAAAATTGAAGGTTTCTCAAAAACGTTACGTGCTGGAACAATTTCAAGGTCATTTTCGTGATCAGCAGCAGAAACTGCATAAGAAACACCCGAAAGTGTTCAGGAAACAAAATCACTGTTGACCAGTGTTATCAGTAAACATAGATTTGCTTTCAATCAAGCATATTCAAATACCTCTTACATCATAACTATCAAGAAATTACCAGAAAGAAATATGACTGAAAATATTGGCCTTTGCTTACCTCTCCGACTTCGATATCATTTAGCAATGCAAAGTCCGAACGACAAGACTCGGTATCAGACCGGTCCAAAATCGAAACTGTTTGCGTCCCAAACACTGTCCACCAGCGATATTCAAATCTCGGATGAATTGAATCGTCAAAAGATGAAAATTCATCGTCAAAACCATTCGTGACACACCTCAAAAACTTCGGAACTCAGGACAACTTTTATCCCTAACTTCAAACTTTTTTTGGGACTCCAATATATAACTTTTGTGAACAAATAAGACATCAATTTGTGCGGAATTTTTCGCTTATCAACACTGATTTTTTATACATAAAACGGAAGCGTATTATAAATAGCTTATAGCCTGTTTCAACGCCTCCCGTTTTCGGGTCGCTAGCGACCCGATCCGGCGGGAACGGGTTAAGACGGGGAATGTCCGTGGAAAACAGGAGGAAAATGTTGATTTGGGGGTTTTCTGACCCAGCAAAAAACTTAGGATTCTTTTTAAATTTATAAATGTAAAAATTTCGGCTCTTCAACTATTTCCATCAATCAGAAATTAACTTACATTTTGATTAAATGTTATATATTATAAAGCTTGTTGGAAATTGCAACTGAATTAAACTGAGCCCTTGTGCATGTCATTTTTATGATTTGAAATAGAAATTTTTTGTAGTACCCCCCCCCCCCCAATACACGATGAACAGCTTTTCATCATGGAAGAATTTGGTTGGTTTCCACATCTGTGAACAACATGCACATATCCCCATCTGGGACCCGGTAGAGTAATGGATAATACGCTGGCATAGAGAGCAAGAGGTAATGAGTTTGAGCCCCTGTTGGGCGGACATGCTTTGTAGGCTGCTATTAGCGCCGATTATTGCAGGCTGTCTGTTCTGTTAGTAGTTAAGATTTATGTAGGCCTATTCCAGGGCTGTTTTAAAGGAATTTTTAGAACTGCACAACTCCTTTCCTTTTCCAACATCCATGGTAAATTACTTCCAATCGGAGGAAAATGACCTTTTTTGCTAGTTTTAACTGTACAGAAGTGCTTCTACAACTGCACATTTTGTGTACAACTGCACGTTAAAAAGCCCTGTCATGGAGTTGCTCATAACCAATTGCTTTTTAAGCTAAATGAGCTCAGTATACACTATCACTAACATTTAAATATTTTCATGAAACTTTAACTCGTAGATGTTTTCGTGAATGTTTCACACGTAGGCCTAAGCTTAGAACTGATTTTAGATTTGACCTTATTTAGTATATTCAATACGTTTTCTTGAACGTTTACCACTAACTGACAGACTTAGTTTTAGGCTAAATAAACTCATTAACACTAATCATCATTTTTTGTAACACTCGGTGTTCTCTCAGCTAGCTGGGGTTATTGTCATAGGGGGGGTAATTATCCGGGGGGGGGGGGTAATTGGCACCGGCGGGGTGTAATTGTCCGGGGGGTTATTGGCACGGGGTAATTGTCCGAGGTTAATTGGCACCGGGGGCAATTGTCCATGGGTAGTTGTCCGGGGAGTAATTGTTCCGGGGGTAATTGTCCTGTTATCCAGGAGACCAATAGGCCAGCAGGACTATAGCGAGAGGACTGGACCCCTACACCAAGTATGAGAAAACGAAGCATGACAGTCTGTAGCAGGAGGCTCTACCCAGGGGCGGATCCAGGGGGCCAATCCCGTCATGCCCTCCATTTGACGTTTGCGCAGAACGAGCCCCCTCTTGTCAGCAATTTAGGACCGTCTCGTGCAAAAGGGATATGCTGATTCCGATGCTACAAAGTATGCTTACTTGCTTAGGCATATATAATTATGCCTAATTACACTCCTGTCTTCAGTTATTCTTTACAAGAATCCAGCAGAAGCACAACTGAGTTGTTATAAGCATCAAACATAAAGAAAATGTCATTACAGTAATAAATATATTTATTGCAATCTTAAACCACTGTTTTATCAGCACTGAAATAATAGATTAATTTTTTACAATGATGACATCTTGATATGGTGCCACTGTAATGTTTGAACTCAATTAGATATTGTTATTAGTATAAATTTATTTATTTAAGTCTTAGACCACTGTTATCAGCACTGAAATATAGGAATTATGATAACAATGTTCTTTATTGAAACAATCCGCTTGACAGACCGGTTACAGTGCATAGCCTACTGCATATGGTAGTTATGCAATTGAAACAATATTATTCACATGAACGCAAATGCCTAATGACAGAAGACATAAATCTTAACTACAAACATGACAGACAACCTCAGCCTGCATTACACTGCGATAATAGCAGCCTACAAAAGATATTTCAATAAATAAAAATTTCACATCCGCCGCACGGGACTCGAACTCAGGTCAGCCGATCTCCATGCCAGTGTGTTATCCAATGTGCTACCGGACCAACCCATTTATATTGTCGTCCTGAGATGGGTAATTCCACAGGAACGTTGAGATTGTCATTATTATCATTTATTCATTTATTAGGTATTATTATTAATGTTTTTTAAATTGCTATTATTTATTCCTTTAATTACAAATTGGCTGTTTTGCAGAATATACGCCATTTAGCGAATAAGTGGTCATAATCGACTCGTTACTCGCTAGATGGCAGTAGCTTCAGTAAAATTTCTGTTATAAGACAAATATCTTATTAAATCACCTTTTAACAATAACAATCATGTAAAACCTGTTCCTAAAGACTTTAAAAATTATTAAATAAATATTGTGCATCGTGTAAAATCATTAACTAAGTGTTATTGCTAGAATAACTCTTGTAAATGAACGCATAGATCATCGACCAGTATAGAAGTTGTATTAAAACACCTTTTTAAAATTAAAAATAAATCGTGTAGTATATAAACAAGAAAGCTCCTTATAGTGTTAAGTTGCTCTGGTCCTTGCGAGGTCATGGATAAGTTGATTGCACTTTCCGGAAACCCCGTGTTGTTGAGGCCATAGATCTAGTAGTCCTGCCTAGTCTGGAAGTCCCAAGCGGGGCTGGAGCAACGTTTTTCGTTTTTGGTATATGGACTAAACTCCGACCACTATCAACACAATACAGTATACTGATAATGTCCACTTTGCCATAGTCTTGCTCTAGAGTCTAGATCCTTAAACAGTCACTGACTCTGACGAGGCTCGAACCCGTAGTTTCCGCGTTACAGTCTGGTCGCACAAAGTCTGTTGATTATGAACTAATTGGCCTGCCAGGCTCGCATTAAGGTAGATGCTATGGGTGCTGCAGTACCAGGGTCGGCAGTTTAGAGGGGCCTGCATTTTGGCAAGTGATAGAATTTCTTAGCGAGATTGCTGCAACATTGATAACGAACGCAGATATTTTGCAAACACGAAAGTGACAATTAAAACAAATGCAAAGAATTCAGGGCTGTTTCAAAGGAATTTTTAGAACTGCACAACTCCTTTTCTTTCCCATCCTCCATGGTAAATTACTCTCAATCGGAGGAAAATGGCCTTTTTCAACTAGTTTTAACTGCACAGAAGTGCTTCTACAACTGCACATATCCATTTAGAACTGCACATTTTGTGTACAACCGCACGTTAAAAAAAGTCCTGGCCTATTCTGTTATCTGCGTTCCTGTAAACTGTTTCAACTGCATAATTGTACACTGTAACCAGTTGCGGTCTGTTGACCGGATTGTTGAATAAAAAAAATTTATTATTATCATACATATAGTAAGGTATAACTATTGGGGCAACATACACATTGATCTTGATTTTTGAACCCATGAAATGTCAAGTATAAGCAGTTTAATTGTAACCAAATATCAACAGTCTTGTCTTGTCTTCAACCTTCAACTCAATTCGAGGGTTGGTCGCTTCATGGACACGCCTTCGCCACTTTTTCACGTCTCCGTCTCCTTCAGTATCCACTCGAATGGTAGTTCCATCCCCAGTTCAAGATTACAAATTAAATTCTTCTTTAAGTTTGGATTGATGAGATCCTGAACTGTTCAGTGATCCTGCTAAGTGGATACCCTACACACAGTTTCAAGAGATATATCGCTTAGTATAGCAGTTGGTGACTTGCTCAATAAGCAAAATCAAAACTAAACTAGACTAAATAAGGAAAAGGAAACCAACAGAATGAGTGCAAAGTAAAGTTAAACATGGCGAGATATAAGAAAAGATTAAAATATTTCAGCCCAATAATAAACTTCAACAAGATCTGCATGTAGCTAATTCTTGAATGATGTGTGGGTGAATGCCTGATTTCTGGACGAGTTTTATTCCAGATAGAGGCGCCAATAGGTTTTATTGATAGCTGACAGATGTTAGCCCAGGCAGTAAATACACTCCTTTAGTTTAAGAATAACAACAATAGAGTAAATGGTTTCACTTTTACTTTAACTTCATGATTAAGCAAAAAATTGTTTGATTAAAACTGGCAACTAATAAAATAATCTACAGAATGAAAACGAGAATTAAAACACGAAATCATGGAACACCATAATCATGAAAACTGCTTAACTCGGCTCACATGCATATCACACGATTCATGAAACCTGAACATTCTGCGGTATTCTTGAGAAATCACAAGTGCAAACAGCGAATAAAATTAGTAACAATTTTCAGCTTCACCCAAATAAGCCCATCTACTACGCATCACTTCCTTCCATTAAGCCTTCGTCATTGCATTGGAATAATTAACAAAGAAAACATGATCAAGACTTATCTTGCTAGTCACAATCATTTCTCATAAGAATTGTCTTATTTTGTTGGAAAATATTAGTCTGATAACAACATCTGTGTTACTTATCTGGCCAAACAGCAGCAGTGCATAATAGCAAACTTTTGGATTATTCATTATCACCACCACCACCATCTACAGCAGTGGTTCCCAACCCATGGCCCGCAGCCTCTCAAAGAACTAACAAAAATATTTGCAAAAAACATGACAATATGGACAGTATAGAATACATTATTATTTTCCATTACAAATTATTTTACTTGTGCGTGTATACATAACATCAGACATTCTATATTGATTCAATTTTAACAATTTTATATGCTTTTAGTTACTAAAATTTTAACTCGGTGGCCCCTCATGCCCTCCAACTAAGAAAAAGTATCCCTTATGTCCTCCAACTACGAAAAAGTGGCCCCCAAAGTAAAAAAAAGGTTGGGAACCACTGATCTACAGAATCACTACAGCCACCACCACCACCACACTCTAAAAAAATACGTACATTTACGCCAACACCATCATCAGGATCAATTTCTAAACATCTACATAATTACGTACCTGAACTTTTGTATAGTGCTTTCTAGGACCCACTCAAAACCTGTCTCCTGTGCACTGGCTACTCTGCCAGATCTGCCAGAGTACACTGTACACAAGACGGATGTTAACAAGCTTATTGCTTTGATCTGAGTAACAAACAATCGATTCAAGTGATCACAAAAAGTCTACAGACAACTGAAATGCAGATCATAAAGAAAATCTGCATGCTCGCAACCTCACAGTTCACCACAGGTCGTGGATGGATCGGGAGTTTAATGGCAGCTTATTTTAATAAAAGCTGTTGCCATCAACGAGAATTATTTTGGAATATTACAGCTCAGAAAACGGTAAACGTGTATTTTAGCGTCGTAAATTATTTGCTCGTTGCTGCATTGTTGTTTTCAACCAATCCAACTTCTAGTTTGAACAGAATCCTTCCCATCGATCCAGCTTCTATTTAGGCAAAATTCTTTTCTTCTAGACAGAGATAATTTTTTCATCATCGAAACTTCCATAAATTTAGTTAAACATTATTGATCATCAAACCAACTTGGATTTCAGCGTAATTGTTTTTAAAAATCCCACTTCTATTTTTTAAGTAAAATTTATTTGAATAAATCCGGCTTCTATTTGTCGAGGAATCGTTTGGTCAATCAGACTTGTCTTCCATCCGCTGAAACCCATGCAATGGCAAATAATTTACGAAGCTAAAATACACATTTACCCAGAAAACTAACCTCACATGATCTGTATGTGGATTTAAGAGCGTTTAAACAATGCGAACAGCGGCTTTACAACTGCATATCTTTCCAAATGTGCACAGTTCAACATTAGACTTTACATATTAGATAGTCATATAGCCTCCTTAACAATCATCTCAAAAAGACTTGACCCAATTTTTATGACAATGCCAATCTATATATTGCCCGTAAAGAATCTTTTGAAGAGTGCTTCTAAAACCTTTCTAACTAGAAGATTCCATGCAGTATGTCAAAGAAAATCTCCAACCAATCACAAAGAACCTCTCAAATGTGTCATCATCATCATCATCATCCATCAACAATTTATTTATGATCTGCATTTCGTCATAAATTGCTCGCCACTCTCCTCCGGCCTCTCATTCAATCAAATAGCATGCCTAGACCAAGTCTTATTCTCTGCAATGCATATTCTCAAATTTGATCACGTCCCCAGTTAAATGCTGGAGACGTGCCATACTTTAAACAGCTAAACGCTCGATACGTGGCATACTTTAAAATGGCTTCCTACCACGCAGCGCATTGAGTAACGAGTATAGGATCGCTGCTCTGGTGCGGCAATATCAGCTGGATCTCGCCTTAGAGACTTCCTAAGGTGCCCAATATTGCTGCCCTCCACTCTGCAGGAAGCTGGTTCCATCTACACGAACTGCAATTCTGTGGAATTGAGCCTTTTCTGTGGTGGACCCAATGGTCTGAAATGGGCTTCTCAACCTGTACATTTTTGCCGTGCAGGAGTAGGAAGCACCTCTGATTAGTCCACTTGAAAAGGTGCCACATCAATTTAAGAATAAATCAATCTAAAAACAAGGAACAAACCTGAACACCGAAATCAGTAAAATGACCACAACGTCACAAAACATTTTAAAAAGAAACCGAATGAAAAGTATGATCATCGAAACTTTGTCGACGGCAGTTGACCATTGGGCTGCTTTCGAACGGCCGGGATATCGGAGACCTTCTGCAGGACAGGAGACGACGGAGTGACGTTCATGACAGGTGGAATTCTGGCAACAGTCTGTTTAGCACGCTGCGGAACAATCAACGGACTGAGGTGCCATACCTATGAAGAAAAAACCAACAGATGAATCACAGTCATGACCTTACTTATTATTTTTTAATTTGACCCAGTTGAAAGCCTTTTCAAATTTAAGATCTGACTGACCAAGTTCACTACCTGACCCTATTCAAGACATCACACAGTCTGACCCAGTTCATAAATGCAACGTTCTTACCCAATTCATGACCAAATCTAATCTGATGATTTGAACAGTGTCTAATCATGATAAGATCATTAACTGATGAACGAAAGAGACCTGACCCAATTTAAGTAAGACCTGACCTATTTAAAACCTGGTCTAATTTAAAAACCTGACTTAAGTTTAGACCTGGCCAAATTAAATATGTGACCCAATTTAAGGCCCTGACCCAATTTAAGGCCCTGACCCAATTTAAGGCCCTGACCCAATTTACGGCCTGACCAGATGGAAGACCTCACTCAATTCAAGAATCGTACCAATTTCAACCACGACCCAATGGCTTACCTTAGAAAGCAAATTACTTACATCTCTGGGTGGTTGAGCATTCGGAAGTGGACCATTCAGCAGTGGACCTTTCGGATTCCTTCTGAGACCAGTGACGTCACCACGATTGTCAGGCAGTGACACCCTTACCGGTAATTGATGACTTGACCTAATTTGAACCGATTGCACTGTGTTTTCATCCTCACTGGATCTGGAAGAAGAAAAATGATCTATAACAAGAAGAGCAAGGTAGATTAAGTTAGCATGTGAAGAAAACAGAAGTGAGTGGTGCCAATGACAATTTCGTTGATCTTGGGAAATATGGACAGTGTGTAACCAGTCCTCTCCTTAACTTCCTGATCTTCACACTAAATACTTACAATGGTACAAGCACCCATTACAGCTGAACTGGTTAGCATGAACAGCAGATGAAGACAAAATCCTGAAACACAATTCTGCCTTTATGTGAGTTTGATACCCAAACTTCTAGATTGATAGCACACTAACCTCTAAATTAAAACACACCAGCAATCCATAAAAAGGGTTCAATAAAAAAACATAGCCAGCTTGTCTAAGCATACAAAACAGACCATAACGATTAACACAGATATCAAAATGTTGACAAGAGCTGCATTTTTGCTTCAAAAATTCACTGCAGCATTTTAACCCACAATTCTCTTGAAAACAAAACCATAAAAAACACTGATAACTGCTTCATCCAATTAAAAATGCAGAGGAACTGAGACCTGTTTTCTACGTCATCTTCATCATCTTTGTTCTCGTAGTTGCCACCTTCATCATCACTGTCGTCATCATCATCTTTGTCATCTTGCCGAGGCCTTCGTCTTAAGTCGATGATGCGTGGCGACATCTGGTGACTCGCAGGAAATGCATCGTTGGTCGAATCCTTTCGCCTCCTATTCACCATCGTTCCTGAGTTGTTGTGACCTTTTCTTGAGTTTTCATCCGCACCCACCTGTGGTCTCTCACCCCCTCGTGGAGATACGCTGCTGACACCAGACGACCTTGGAGAAAAGGAGCCAGGCGCAGGAGCACGGTGTATGACCTTGGATGGGACTGATGCCATTCTCGGTCTACTCTTCGTTTCGGAGACAGACGAATACGGCATCGTTTCTTCTCTGCTCAACGCAAAATTACCTGCAATCGATCAAAATAACAACCTCTTGACAGAGAATTACGTTTTTATCAGAAACCAGAAGTAGAGAAAATCCTCACGATTTCCATTTACATTGTCAATTGTGCAATCTTTAGTCATTTAAATATATTTATTTGTGTATGTTTAAAAAAATTCAATTCAATTTATTTCTAAATAGACCACAAAAACAATTATGGCAGTGAACAATAATATTGAGCATTATTTGTGGTTATCAAGGGAGACATGGAAGGGATGGATAATCCAGCTAATAGGGCCACACAGTAATCATCAAAATACAAAACACAATAGTACTTCACAGCCAGTATATATAATTGCAGGAACACATATGTGACACAGGGGCTCAAAACCCGTCACATGTTGAATTTTGACCTTTTGATTTAGTCATATGCTACAATGACCATACTCTAAAATGCTTTTAACACAATGAAATTATCTTTTTTCTAACAAAAGTTGTGCTCGTTTGATTCTTTCATTAGCTTAGAGTGAAAAAATGAAATAAAAAGTTACTGAATATTCGTGTCATCCAAGTCTACTGAATCCACTAAGTTATTATTCTGAAAATTTTCTGGGCATTAGAGGCATATATTCTGAATCAGATAACCCAAACGGCATCAAAATCGGTTCACTACTTCGCAAATTAGGGAATTCACAGTCATATACTGAATTGAAGAATAAACTGTATTCTTTACCCCTCTCGCCTATTTCGGCGTCTAGCACAAAATCTAGGAAGCAACAAGCGACGGGTTTCGAGCCCCTGCGTCACATATAATCAGAGAAGAAACTTATTAATAGAGGATAAATGACACAACTTAACTAACATGTTCTTCACCAGAAACAGAAATGATTGCTTAGGAATTTTTCATTATAATTATAACCTTACACACATGTCACAGCATTAAAACTATCCTTTTGAGCCTGAATTGAGACTTTGGGAGCACTCCACAGTAGTAACCCTGAATGGCACAAGATGACCAGATGAGATACATTGGAATTTAGATATAAAATACAGAGTAAAAACTGGATGGTAGTTGACGTACGTGGCTCCTGAGGAGGACTGTTCATTCGTTCCTCTTTCCTTCTGCCTGGGTGCCTCGTGTGGTACTTGGCAGATGGTTCTGCCATTGCTACGCTATTCAGAATACGACCTTCAGTACGGGCAACAGAGTGTGACTGCAAAACAGGATAAAAAATCACAATGGAAATGGCTAGAGGAAAGGATGGTGGCACTCAACTTTTAACACTAAGTGTGCAGGTTTGAGATTAACCAAATTCAGCGGTTACCATACCAAATCTATGAATTCAAAACAGTCACCATGCCCCATCTACAAGTTCAGCAATTACCACAATAATAAAAAATAATTATTATGACAGTTTGTATCTATAGTGCAGTATCAGACAAAGCCAAAGAAAAGGACAACACTGCACATGTATGAGTTCAGACAGTTAACGGCAGTCAAGCAGTCAAACAGATTAGGTCGTGAGCTACATGATTTAAATACCTAACAAGATGGCCATACCCAATCTATGAATTCAGCAGTTACGATACCTCATCTAGAAGTTTGGCAGTTACCATACCCCCATCCAGGAATTCAGCGGCCACTCTGCTTTAAGCATGACAGTCTGAAGGAAGTAGGCAAGTTTCAAGACAGTGAATTGCAATTTGAATAGCAAGTGAGAGACCAGACCAAACTTATGAACCAACCACTATAGTGGGACGCGGTGGTGTAGTGGTGGCGTCGTTGCCTTGAAACCGGAAGGTTCGAGGTTCGAATCCACCTCAAGTCGCCGCGTAGGGACCTTGGGCAAGTCCTTCACTCGCAATTGCTCACCACTTCGGGGTGAAACTCCGATGCAGTGTCCGCTCTGCAGTCGGGAGCGCCTCTGAGTATAGTGCTTGAAGGGGCGCTATAACAAGTGCAGTGCAGTAGTGCACATACATACAAGTGCACATACATACTGCAACACATGGTAAATAGGTAATCCCAGCACCTTACCAGTAATTCAAGAGGCACCCTTGCCGGACATTCACATATCTTTATGAATAAACATGAGCAATATTCACTTTTCTGAAGAGGTTTTTAAAAGCGCTATATAAATAGTAAGATCTATAAGTAAATATCTGATTCAAACTAACAGCCTACCCTGTTGCTCTGTCTCTCAGTCCGTGTTCCTTGACTGGTTCCCTGTTTATTTGGCGTCTTCTCCACGGTTTTCGAATGGCTGTTTCTCCGTCTTCCACCATTTCGATATCCAGCTATCAATTCGTCCATGCTCTCATCAATGTCTGAAGTCAGCTCCTCAGAATCCACTTCATTGTCGGCAAATTTTCGCTGCGGTGGCCGACGCGGTGCGGCCACGGGTGCCTGTGTATGCGATCGGACATTCCTGCTTTTCTTGGCCGGAGCATTGTTTGAAGAGGTGGGTGCGACATGAGAATTGAACCCCGGATTTAGACGCCCACCCTCGCCTTGTGAATCTTCATTGTTATCTTCGTCGGTCGCTGAATAGTTCTCTTTCAAATCTAACATCAAACGTACACAGACTTTGCTTGAGTTTTGCACTAATTTAAGTCGAAATTTAAAGAATGCTTAAAAAGAGCACGTTACTTTCCATTCACATATTCTCAAAAATAAAAAATACTGCTTAGTTAATGAAAAATTGTAAAGAACCTAAATCTAACTCGTGAAATATAAGAAAGAAAATATTCAGAACTTGATTGAACAAAATAGTCCAAAATAGAATGAAAGGATATGTTTATCTGCTTGACCTGGATCGGGAGCACCTCTGAGTTGAAGGGGCGCGAAATAAATTCCGATTAACTGTCGTTAATTAGAGTTTTCTTGCATCATGCCTGACTCACGTCTAGAAATCCTGCGCATGGTAATCGGCCAAGAAAATGGTCACACTGATCATAAACTTCACTGAGTTCCATTTACCATAATACTTAGTTGCTGGGTTCATAGGTCGGACGACAGCGTTGCCCCTGACATCAGCCATCTGCCGTTCTCGACTCACAGACTGGCGTCGTCTAGTGGTGGCAGGCGCCAACAAGTCATCCCGATGCCTTTGTCGTCGATTCTCTGCTTCTGATTCGTCTGTTGTCCAGTCTTTATCGTTTTCATCGTCATCAACCGGTCTCTGTCCGTTGCGCTGTTTTGCACGGAAAAAGAAAATAGCATCAGAAAGCATGTTCGCTTTTTAAAAGATGTCATGTTCATAATCACTTACGAATGTACACATAGAGTAACAATAATGACAGATGTTGAAGGCCTTATGGAAACAATTAACTTGTGATCATATTAAATCATTCATTCAAGTATTTATATAGCGCCTCTTCAAGGAAACTACTCAGAGGCGCTCCCGACTCCAGCACGACCAAACAGAAGTTTTTAAGTGCTTATATAATCTGTGACTAAAATGCCTGTGCAATCATTAAGTGCTACAGTTGGCATTTACAAGCATTGCTGTACACTGTACAACAGTGTACATTGTACAACTCTTAATAGCACACTGGTTGGAAGGCACGCAAATCTACGATATAATCCAATACAACACACTTTGATCCTTGTACTATAACTTTAATGACCTATGAATGACCGCATGTAACAAGCAAGACACACTTCGCAACTCTACATGTACACTACCACAAACTCAGCCTAAAAAGTCACCAATGTAAACTTTTAGACAACACTACACGATATACACTAAACTACAGTAAGCCTCTTACACTAAAACACATACACTTATGCTACGCAACACAACTCTACACATGAACTGCTAAACACCTAGCATTTGCACTTAGCAGTCACCACCTACTCTGTGTGTCGTCGAATTTCTCGGTTTACTTCGATTTCTTCTTCTGCTTTCGTCTGGCTTTGAATCCTGACTGATTACGTTATGGTTTGTTGTTCGTCTGCCATTTCCTCTTTGTTCTTCCGCTGTCTTTTCATCTCGTGACGAATGGTTGGCCTCTGATCTCACAAATTCTGTCGGATGATCCACCTTTCTGCTCATGACTTTCCGGAAGGCAGAGACGCGCTCGGATTCATCGTCCACGTTTTCCGAAGCATGAGATGTCTGGTTGCCAACGCGGGTGGAACGGGGCGTCCGAACGATTCCAGCTGGTGGATAGTTGCCGGTGGCAGGTGGATGTGGTAAGGAACGAATTGGACCAGACACCCTGGACACTTTCTCTCCAGGCACAGGAAGCTAAAGGGATACATAAGCATTTAATCTTGAATTTCCGGTACTTATCAAATTATTGCTAAGTCACTTCTCTTTAATTAACATATTATTCTTGGACTGCAATTGATGCACTTTGGAGAGAGATCAATACATTCAGATGATGAACAGCCGAATCCTAAAATTCCCGGGGCAACGTCGGGTACCCCAGCTAGTTATATAGTTGCTATAAGCAAGTATTACCTGAGCATTATTAGTGTTACTGTCTGAAGTAGAGACATTATCCTGCTTCTGCTGTTGGCGTAGGTATGAAGCAATGATGAGCATGCAGTAGTGAAGTTGTCGTGCTCTCGCATAGTCCCACGCTGTGGCATCACACTCATCCACCGACGCTGGATCAGCTGCACGCAAAACACCATTGCATCCATTGTATATAATATTCACATATATATGTTTGCACTTGATCATCAATGCGTGCCCTGGTATGTATGTATGTATGTATGTATGTATGTATGTATGTATGTATGTATGTATGTATGTATGTATGTATGTATGTATGTATGTATGTATGTATGTATGTATGTATGTATGTATGTATGTATGTATGTATGATTAGCGTTATTTATTGATGGATGTATACATTCAGCAGTGTGTGTGTGTCTAAGTATGCGCATTTACCGGATGGCATCTAAACAAAGAAACTGCAATTCATCACAAGACTAAGTCATTGCTTACACAATTGCAGGATAAACCAAACAGCATCAATAATAATCTTTGTTTACTTTTTAAACTGACACAATGCAGTATGATCACATGAAACCATCTTAATTAACAACAATCTTAACTACTAACAGAACGGAACACCTGCAATACAAATCATGCAACACTGTAACATTTAACGACAAGACTATCACTCCAACTGTCAATCAAATGTTCAATCAATCGATCATATCAAGTACAACAACAAATATACATACGACAAATGAAAATTAGAAATTTATGAAGTAGGTATTTCAGACATTCTTTAAACACTTTAAAAAATGAATACACATAATTTTATCGCTGTTCTGTTCAACTGTAAATTGTTTTTGGATTCAATAAAATGAATTTAATTTAATTCTTAAGATGACTGAATAAGTCTCATAACAAACTGAGCAGGCAGAAGGCAATCATAACAACTGCATCAAATTAGTTAGCGTGAAAAGATGTTGCAGTAAAAAAACTAACAGAGTCTTTGTGACGACAACAGTTAGTCATCTGTTTCATAAGTAGTCAACATTAATTTAGTCTGACTTATCTAATTTCAACCAATCTTCAGTTGACTTTCCTGGCTCGAAACTTAAAATACTTTCAGCACACGTCCTCTTCTGTATTAACCACAACTGATTCTGATTATTATTAACTCTGTGATTATTTGTATCATCATGCTGTGATTAATTGTAAAACACCTGAAGTGGAACGAGTGACAATTTGAAAATGTAGCAAGTGAAGAAAATGTGACAGTTACCCAGGAAATTAAAAAAGTCATACATCAAATGTTGTTAACCCAATTAATGGTGCTTGTTCTTTGTTGACTTCCTTACCAATTATTGGGAAACTTCTCTCTTCTGACAAGGCAGCTGAACATACCAGTAATGCAACCCATCACAAGAGAATACGGTACAGCAACATATGTACATATATACAAGACTCACAATGTATATATGTATACATATATATTTAATATTTTATTTATATTCATAAGTACTTATGCACCGCATGTATGGATGCATATATGCAAGTATACGTATACATGTATGCACAATTTTCACATATGTAATCTGCACATATGCATGTAGGTATCGGAACATTTTAAAGCCTTTCAAAGAAGCTAAAACAATGACACTTTCACTCTCAAAAATCAAAATTGCAGTTTTCTGAAAGATGACGAGAGAGAGAGAGAGAGAGAGAGAGAGAGAGAGAGAGAGAGAGAGAGAGAGAGAGAGAGAGACAGACAGACAGAGAGAGAGAGAGAGAGAGAGACAAGCATTATTTCTAACCCCACCCCATCCTTCTAGGTCAGTCCATTTCCTTTCTTGCTCCAAAGAAGCAAAACACCAAGATCAAAATGTCTGCACACATTACGAAACAGTAATAATACAGCATAATAAAAACATATTAATAATCAATTAATCATGCTACTGAACTGCATTTATAAACACTTATTAAAGTATTAGTCTCAACAGCCTACTAGGTCACCAGAGTTAAAAAAATGCTATTTAATCCATTGGAAGAGTCCATCAATGATAAATAGTTAACCTGTGTCAACAGAACCAAACAACGGTAGACTGTCAACTGATCCACTTTCACAAAATTGCTTTTGATTCTGATCATTTTCACTTGTGTACGAAGGTGACGAAAAACATCGTTTGAGCAATAAAGATATCATCAAAAGCTAGTTTTCCAAGCTATGCATAACTTGATAGCGATGATGAAGATGATATTAAATGATAGGAATGATGATGATAATGATTATTTCCTCGGGGCTGTCACGCTGAGAGCGCCTCTGAATAGTTAGTCTGTAAGAGGCGCTTTATAAATGCTTATATACAATGATGAGTATGTTGGTGGTGCCTAAAAAAGATAATGTATGCTTCAAAACTGGGTTGAAAACTGACCTCCTTCGGCCAGAAGCAGATTGACGGACTCTCCTTGGCCAGCCATTGTTGCTAGGATCAACGGTGTACGGTTGCTATGGTCACGCTGCTCCAGACAGTGGTTCCCTGAGATGTTCAGAATAACCTTGATCGCAGGCAGTGATCCTACGACAATGAACCAGGATCAACAATCAATAATGGCATTTCATCCCATCAGATAACCGAAATTCAGATTTCCAAAGTAAAACCAAATCTACTTCTTATGACATAGCTATGAATTATCTAGATTTACAACCAGCAAAATAACATTAAAATTTGTTTTTATGTTTATATGTGCACTTGTTATAGCACCCCTTCAAGATTTTTACTCAGAACCGCTCCCGACTACAGCGCAGACACTGAATCGGAGTTTCACACTGAAGCGCTGAGCAATTGCGAATGGACATGCCCAAGGTCCCTACACAGTGACTTGAGGTGGATTCGAACTTGCAACCTTCCGGCTGCAAGGCAACGAACATACCCACTACACCACCATGCCCCAAACGACCAAACCTAGTTAATTCCGTTGCAAATGAACTAATATAATTACCACACAAAGTGTAAAAACCGACATAACTTCCGCAGTTATGATAAACTGACCTAATTCAGCAGCAATATGCATCACTGTCTTCCCCTCGTCATCGCATAACGAACTCAATTCATCGTTCAACAGCGTCTACAAATCAGAAGATCAGTAAAGACTTTGTATGCAGCGTAGCGACAGACCTTAAAATCAGTCAAAAGTAGAAGCCTTAAATGCACTGCATCTGCCAACAGTGTTAGCTCATGAATAGAAAGTTCTGCATACATCCCACATCCAACAATCTGTTGTTGCTAAATGACTTTGATGATGATGTAGTAGTAGCCTACATCCAGACACTCTGGGTATAATGCTGATAACCCAGCAGAAGCTACTTATCAGGTCTAAACCGTCTAGCAGTGAAACCATTTTCACCTACTTTCATTGGGAAAAGTCAGTGAATTGTTCTGTTTAGTTAAATGGTGGTAGACTATGCAGCTTAAATGACAAAACTAAAAATAAGGAAAAATTTCATAAATCAAATTCTGGTGGATTAATCTTTACTATAAATAATCTGCTCATCAATAACTGCAGCAATCATCAATAATCACTGTTAATCAGCAGCTAATGAAATGAGACGACAGATGGTAATAGTCAAAATCACAGATAGGTTGAGACAGATAGGCAAACATAAAAACAATTATTCTAAGACAGACACCAACAAACAAACCATCACGAAACTAACAAAGCATCAGCAGGCAAGTCCTTCTGAAGTCAGAGTGCAGAAAACTGTTGATTAAAAACAAGATTAACATAAAATAAGACAATCAATTCAAATAATTCTCTTTAACAGTATTCAAACTAAGAAATAATAGCACAAAACACTGCGCTAACGATACAAAAAAGGATATAATTTACCAAATCAGAACACAGATACAAGCAAACAAATTTTAACAGAATTTCTATCATTCACATTCTGTATAAAAGAAAAAAGTACAGAGAAAAACCAAAATTTTCAAGCTCACAAATTAAATTTAAAAAAAAAATTAAAACAAGAACCAATCGAAATACCAAGAAACAATATAGACTTCAAGTTTTAACTCAGATACATAAAAAATCTATTTCAAATCCGGCAGCACAATGCATATTTCAGCACAAGAATCCTAGTAAACTTACATGAAAAGCAAGATATTCTTTAACATCAAAATCTAAATTTAAAGGACTAGTTTTTATCCACTTATTTAGACCTAACATTACAACTATCTTTTATGGTTCATCAAGGCGCTCTCTAGCAACCGAACTCAGAACTTCAAATGACCATCTTGAGACAACCACTAAACTTCCTCCTTCTCTCAACTACTGACTGGTTATCCTCATCGATCTCTCATTCTTTATAGGCGTTTCTTTTCCCCTAAGGTTTCCGTGCTCGGAGCCCCTCTGAACAGTTATTCCAGCAATATGCGCTATACAGTATATACACATCCATAGAGATGATACAATATTGTAGAAATTTTACTGTGAGGCAGCGTAATGGTTCAGTATGTCTGACGCTCCAGTGAACCCAAGTTCTTCCCTGGCCGTCTCTCTCCAGCTTGTCTTTCTCCACGTAACCCTGGAGAAGCATCAGGTGCTCAAGGCAGTCCACATGGGAAGCCCACATCGAAGGCGTCATTCCATCATGGTCTGTTGCACTCACATCTGCTCCATGATCAAGCAACAGCTGGCAACAGACACAAATCAAACAAGAATCATCAACCGTGATCAGAAAACTCCTGAATTACCATATTCAAACAAATTAATGTAACATCTAGCCAGACATATTTGCCATATATATAAGCACATTTCAACCCTTTAACAAAGAGCATGTATAAAAAGTAATTGGGAAGCCAGTGCAGCTCCTTGTTAAAGGATTAAAATACAATGAATATGTGAACTGGTGATTTGGATCAGAAGGAAATGTTAGCGTCTTAAGGCACCGGTTAATAAAAATACTCCTGAAGCGAATTTCTGTATTCATAAGGAAAAACTCAGCAACAAACTTATTGATTAATTGGTGAAATAACTGATATGAAAACCACCTGAAGGCACTTTGTATCTTGACAAACTGCAGCCCAGTGGATTGGCATTCGTCCAAATGCGTCTCCAGTAGAAACGTCAGCACCATATTGTAGCATTATCTCCAGCGCCTCGTCATTACCATTGCGACAAGCCCAGTGTAAGGCAGTAGCGCCGTCTGTTGATAACAGAAAAATTAACAAACCTAAGTAAGAGAGTATGGGAAAACAAGTCAAGTGGATCTTTAAAAATCATGAAATGTGATGTATATATAAGAATATTAAATAATCATTGTCATCCTATAAGAATACTAAATAATTGTCCTTCAACATTACAGGGTTACATAACCAAATGACAGTTGAACAAAAATCTGATCACTTGTCCAGTATTAAGTAACTAAGGCCTAGTTAGCTACACCGGTAAGCGAGAGCGGCATTCGTCTGTTGGTTGCAACGAACTGCGGTTCAAGCTCCGGGCTGGAAGTTGACAATCAGAGATTTAGATATCTCGGGCTAGCACGTGTGGGACGCAGGGGCGCAAGCTCCTGCGGAGCGACCTTGGGCAAGTTGCTTACCCATCATTGTCTGTGGGGAAGGCAACGGGAAACCACCTCACTCATCTCATCCCCAGAGGCGTAAAGCCAATGAACCCGCCTTCGGGCAGAGAACCATCATCAAGTAACTAAATTAGATGCAAGCTTATTGGGCTTTCTTTTGCATCAATCTTGGACCAATATTCCTTTAAAAACTGTTCAATTGATTCAACAACAGACACACTTATTGTTGGTTGCAACGAACTGCGGTTCAAGCTCCGGGCTGGAAGTTGACATTCAGAGATTTAGATATCTCGGGCTAGCACGTGTGGGACGCAGGGGCGCAAGCTCCTGCGGAGCGACCTTGGGCAAGTTGCTTACCCATCATTGTCTGTGGGGAAGGCAACGGGAAACCACCTCACTCATCTCATCCCCAGAGGCGTAAAGCCAATGAACCCGCCTTCGGGCAGAGAACCATCATCAAGTAACTAAATTAGATGCAAGCTTATTGGGCTTTCTTTTGCATCAATCTTGGACCAATATTCCTTTAACTCTATCGCAGCTAAGTTGTTTTTCATAAATATACCCACAAGTGGTTCATATATATAAAAACACTCGGAGGCTGTGGAAATATTTACATGTCCTATATAATTTTGTTCGTATTTGATTCCTCAACAATATTATGTCTCGAAAACCCAGATCAATTGACGTGTTTGCCTTAAAATTAATAAATATATAAAATAATATTAAAAATAAAAATTAAATTTATAATATTAGAAATTAATAAAAAAATCTATGAACAAAATAAATTGGAATGAAAACACTGCTAAATGTAGCTAATTGTATGACAAGCATGTAGCAAACAGTGAAAGGCTAATAAATTGTAAATTTAATCGAAAAATTATTTTTATATTACTCCCACCTGGAAGATAATGACATCAACGCTCACATTGACAAAATAATAGGTCTGCAGCGATCTCGCCGTATTTCTATCCAAAATTGTCCAAATATGAAGAATTTCTTTATAGATCCTTTACAGTTTGCCTCACTGGTAAATTGTATGTTTCTAACTAGGCTGAAAGGCCTAAATAAATAAAAATAACTACAAATGAGCGAATGTTTTGCCTAATCTATGATGAGATCGGCGTGGTCTGATGGAAAGTCGGTGAAAATGCAGTCTTCAAATCCCGAAACCTCTGCATCGTCTAACATTATTTGCTTGAGACCTTATTATAGCATATGTTGAACGATATAATTCATTTTGTCTGAACTTGGCTGATGAAAAGACATAATTACAGCGAAATGGTCAACGTCCAAGAAGCCGCAGACACGGACGAATGTATGCAAATGGCGGGATATAAATTTGTACAAAAATACGACCATAGTTTTTGTTTATAACTTCATCAAATCATTTGGGAAAACCAATGTTAGGGTATTTTCTGATTCGTCTGCATGTCTGCTAGCGAAAGATATAAATAGAACTCTAAATATATCGATATTATATGACAAACGGGCACGTTTTTTGCTATACGGTCACAATCGACCGTATTCGCCGCGAAAGAGTTAAAAACTGTTCAATTGATTCAACAACAGACACACTTATTGCTTACCTAAACTTACATGCTTTAAATCAATCGCTGGTACACAGCCACACAAGCAAAACTCATGGGATGTGCTACCAGTATCTAGATGGTCACATAAATTATCATATAATTACAGCCCATGTAGACCGCTAACCAGAGGCTGTAGTATTGATACTGATGCCTTGATTCAACAAGAATTCCACGGTATCAAGCTGTGAAGAGTTCACTGCATACATCAAAGCGTTGCGACCAAGGACATCGATTACAGGCAACTCGGAACCATCACCTAAAATAACCAACCCTTGACCCATATAACTCCATTCTTTCCAACTCTAGGAATAGAGAAATCTAAAATTTTTAGAATTTTTTAAATCAAATAAACTGAAATTAAAGCCTATAAAAGCATGTGCAAAAGTGTCAACACAGCTGTGAAAATGCCCAGTTTAAACATTTCATCCAACTTTTCAAAGAAACTGCAGACCTGTGCTTAGAATACCTCAAGGTAGTGTCAGCTGCTGAAAAGTTCTGCACTAGAGAGTTTTAGCCTAGAACTAGTCCCCGAAACTGCTGCTGGCCCTAAGCCCGCAAGCCGAAGCCAGCAATTAGCTTCCTACTGTCAGACACTTTGTTCACTTAATACGTTGCTAAGTCGTTGCTTGTTGTTTTAGTTACAGTACCCACCCCTTTACTAGTAGTAAATGGTATGGCAAATCCTATAACTTCGGGCGGTAAAGGGTTGAAAGGTACAGTCACAGTGCGCAACAGATTAACATTCTGACAATCAGTCAATTGAGTTAGTACACCAGACCCATTATGCGCCTGAGTGGTGTCTACTATGTTGCATGATGTCAAAGTCGTTTTAATCGAAAATAGCATCTGTTCGTACTTGTAGCAAAATGCACTGGCTTCAACATCTATGGCCAGTCAACTCTGTAGTTAATTCAGTAAGTCCACAGCGAATGACTCCAGGGATTACCTAGAACGATTCAGTCACCAGCACAAGATGGGAAAAATCCTGAACCTGCGATTCATTCAGTGTCAGACCAGATACAAAGAGGAGGAACTGGGTGCCTCCATTATGTTCTAGCATGGGATTATAGGAGAGTCAAATGTTTACTTTAGATTCATTCAAACAGTTTTGCTTAACGTACCTTGCTCAATTATCTGAACGATGAGTCCGTTATCACCCGTCTGAGCAGCACAGAGCAACTCCGGAATTCTATCCGCATCTGGATTACCCTTTTCCAGATCAATCCATTTCCAGGTGAATTTATCCTTTGGATCCTGGCTGAAGGTCGTTGAGCCAGAAACCTGGAATGTCTCTTGAAGGTTGCTACGCAAAGTATTGTTGAGTCGTTTCTGGAGGAGACGGTAGTATCTCTGCAGATGGAACAATGCCAGGTTGAGAGCATCTCGAAGTTCGGCACATTCAGTACCATCACCCAATTTGAGCAGAAATTCGTGGATGAGTGCAGCAACCTTCTGAAAGTCTAAACAACAAAAACACAAAACTCTCACAGTGGCAGTGTAATTATCATGATGGCAGATTTATTTCAAGATCTCTCAAAAGCACTGTTCACTTAATATGCAATATAAACGTAATGCGAGGCCTAATGAGACAGATGTAATGGCAGACAGACAAAGACAGACATAACGAGAAATAGATCAAGCCAGATGAAGACCGTAGAGCAACATAAATCTCTTACATATCATTTTTAAGCAAGCTGTCTAAAAAATACAGAAAATATCAAGTGAAAATGATAAATGAAGTCAAAATATAATTTTAATCAGCTTATAGAAAATGTCTAAGAAATTACCTTTTCGTTTGACCATTATCTTGAACACGAGCTAAGTACTGCGATGGTCTCTCTTGACCCCGGATAACATTTTGTGACATGTGGTAACTTTTGTTGACTTGTGCCCAGTTGTGTTCCTTTGAACTTCATTGCATGGATTATCAGCAATCATAGCTGCATGCGGAAATTTTCACATATAAAAATAATACATATAGAAACACTAATACTTTACGGATTCTGTGTCTTAGTCCGAAATCAAACAGACATCTTGAAAGGTTTCGAGATCTGTGGTTCATTCGTTCAAATCAGTTTTATTCTCTCAATTAATTCTGGGCAGTACAACTGAAATTTCAAGAGAACCTTTCACATACCATACATGCCATAGATGGACCCATGCGAGCATTCCAAAAACATACAACTTCTCAACAGAACTGACAATCAACTACACAAACAAATCATGTGACACCTTCAGTTCTATGATGATTTTTATTCTGTGAAAACATACAGCGATATTCAATAAATCCTCATTTTTAATCACTATTTTAAGCTCCAAGGTATACAAATCCCATAGAGCTATGCGTCGACGCTGTTTAATAGCTACCGAACTTGCCACGATGCAATGAATGGTTTATGTGGCGCCTTTTTAGGCATACAGGCCATCTGAATGTGAGCGTTTTCTCAGCTAGTGGATTTCACTAAATTACCACACAGTTTCCATACACAATTATTTCAATCTTATTAGGTGCCATGGTTTTATAGATTTTGGCTGTCGAACTTACCTTTGCAAAGTGCTTTGATGACTCGTAACATTTATTTATACTGTGCTTGTGTGCAGCCACAGTTTACTTGTTACATGTTTTGCGACACTGCCATATCAAAGATGATTAGTGTCGCCCTCACCCTTTCTCCAGGCTTGGGACTGGCACTAGCAAAAAACAACCAGTGGCGGAGTTTAAATAACAATTATTATTTATGCTGTGGTGGAGTCGAGCAGCAATAATTATATTAGTGTTTTGCTAACTAAAATGCATATGCACATAATTTATGTATCGCGGAATATAGTTCTGGATAATAATCTTTAAACGTGATAGATGAAATTTCAACTAAGTTCAGTTTCACAATAAGCGCAACAGCAACAAAGCCCACCAACCCTAATTTTTTTTACAATGCCCTCTGATTGGTCGTAACTAAAATCCATGTGGTATTTACTTTTGTAATACTCATAGACATCATATATTACTTAGACTGCCGATTCTATGGTACGAAATTGGCTCAATCTCCATTTTCCGGAAGTCGCCAGTTAGTTGGCAGAAAAGTTCTGTAAACATGCTATTCTGTTGATTTTAATGATGAAAGTTGAAACATTTTTAATTGTGGTTTACTGTTGCGCGTATAACTTGCGTATAACTGTGCCAATCAGTACCAGAAGGATTCGTTCGTTTTATAGGTAAGCGATTTTTGTTTTCTGTTATAACAAATAAACGTGTTTTGATCGGTGTTTGCTCACATCACATTGAACATCGAGCCGCGGATATCATGGATATGTAATTTTGTACGGCGCTGCGTATTTGTTGATGCAATTTCGTTTTTTGCCTTCTAACAGTTGGAAATTAATATAGCAATTCTACTTATCTAATTTTATAAACATCCATTCAGGAATGTTTCGTTTATACAGAACAGTTATGGGCTCACATGGTTAACACACACAGGGTCAGCCCGAATCACTGAAATCTGAATCCTGGTTTTACAAAAGCTATTAAGAGTTAACTAAATAAATGACAATGGTTTGGTAGATGTTAACGACGACTCGGTAGCAGCGTAGCCTACTTTACACGACAGCTTATTTACCAAGTGTGGTAATCCCGAAGACTGCGTGCCTGTATACGAAACAATATGGTTGCCAAAGACTTGGCTAAAATAGAGCCCTGCGAATTATCAGCCACATCTCATATTGCAATGCGCTCAGTAGGTAAGTAATCTACGCGAGATATATAAGTAAAACGGTCAGGTTAATAAAATTAGAAATCTGAGAAATATGTAGTAAATAAAAAGTTCTAAACTGAAGAAACCTCTGCTTCGTAGACTGATTAGGCTCGTTTGAAATTGATTTTCGTGTTGCACTTTGGCCATTGATCTTGAATGGATCGAATGAAAGCTCATGCCATGAAATGCCATTTGCGTCTACAGGATTTCAGACATTTAATCTTCACCCTTTTAATCTTTTTTTGTGGGAATTTTTCCTGTTGCTGTAATTCAGCAAAATGTATTATTTGCTTGCTTATAACTGTTGCTGATTTTTTAAAAACTACTTACTTAGCGCACTGCTTCCTCGGTTGCAGGTTATAAGGCCGCAGTGCTCTATTTTAACGATATCTTGGGCGGTCATACTGTTACATGACAGGCACGCAGTCTTCGGGTTTACCCCAAGTGTAATCGGACACTTTGAGTGTGCAATTTAGCTTATTTAAGCTTATTAATATTTCTGAAAATATACGTTTTCATGGTGTTGTGATCAATGATTAATCTTACTTATTTTCGCAGAAACATTGGGCTGTCGATCGCCATCTGTCAGAGCGCTCTATTCTGCCCTGATCTGTGATGGCCATAGTGTTTAATTGCTGCATGTCTGCTACTGAGCCATTTTTAACATCTACCAATGGTTTTGCTAGTGTTTAATGGTCTAACATTTCAGGTCGCAAAATTGATTCCGGGATCCGGTCAATAATCGACTGCGGACTCGGGCCGCACTCACTTTGCACATATTAAGGAATGGAATCAACTAAGTTACCTAGCAGTCTCCATAATGAACTTCTTGGTCTTTCTTTGCCCCCTTTCTGCAAGCGTTTGAAAACCATTCTCTTTGAATGTGGTTTGGTGTTCTTGGGTCTGGAGCACCTCTGAGGAGTTTTTCTTGAAGTGTTGCTATATAAATTCATAATTACAATATTATTACAAATGCCTCTGTAGCTCAAATGCACTTCCTTCTGGTCAAGCACATGAATATGTTGTTGGACTGGGGGTGTTTATGAGTAGATTACCTTGAAGGTGTGCCATATAGAAAGTCAATAATAATAATAATAATAATAATAATAATGCTAGCTTCTCCTGGTGGTTGACAATCCGCACCCAGACTCACATTTTGGAGTGACTGCATGTGTTGCAAATTTAATTAAGTAAACATATATTATACATGGTCTTTCTTCATTTTTCTGCAGATTTCCGTTGAAAATTCCAGAGTTAACAAAGAAGTGGCTAGTTGCAATTCGACGCTAGAATGACAGCAAAATCCAACAGACTTTATTTTCCTCAGAACATTTCACATCTTCCAGTTTTCGACTCTACAGGTTCAAAATGAGATTATAAGATGCTATTCAAGAAGTATTTAACTTTCCACAGCATTTGAAGAAGGAAGTTTTACTTCAAAGGAACACTGTCATCATCTACTGTGACCCCTAAACGAGAGACGACGCACCACAAAGTTTGCTGGAATTCAATCGACCGTGAAAATAATAAACTCCAATGTAAAATTCATTATCAATTGTTCTGACCTCCAACCAGCCGATCCAGACAACAGGATAGTAAAGTATGCCGACGATACTTACTTATTGGTAGGAGCCAAAAAGTGGCATACAATTACCACCGAGCTGGCCCAGATAGCGGATTGGGCGCAACGAAACAACCTGCGGCTTGGCCCAACCAAGTCACGAGAGATGCTGGTTATTGCATCCAGAACACTCCTGATCTGATCTCCGGCGTCCAGAGGGTCAATGCGATGAAGATCTCGGGTGTGAATTTCCGGAGTGATCTACAGGCTTCGGGGCATGTCGACGAGGTGCTTGAGGCATACTCTCGCTCACTCTACGCCCTGAGGGTTTTGTGGACCCATGGCTTGCCTGCCGATGCCTTACATGTGGTGACGAAGGCCACTACAGTGGCCTGCCTCATGTACGCTGCCCCCACCTTGTGGGAGTCTACGACGGAAGGAGATCGGTCGTGCGTGGATCATCTCTTGCGCCAAATCCAGCGGATGGAATTTCTGTCTGAGGCCTTGCCCTCTGCTGTTGAGACGGTTGGGGAAGCTGACGAGTGCTTGCTCTGCGCTGTCATATGGAACAGTTGCCATGTCCTTTGCGACCTATTTTCACCCAATGACTAGTGCAGTTTACAACCTTCGACCCCGACGTCATAATTTCCGGCTGCCGCAAAAGGACAATAAAAGCTTTATTTCCAGATTCCTCTACAAGAGCGCTAACTAACAATCATTAAATCTTGTTAACAATGATCTAATTTTAGGAACAGGCTTTAATTTCACTTTGTTTTTCTTAACGTCACTTTGTACCAAGCTGTGGTCTGTAATCCTGCACTTTTTTCATGAATTAGATGAATATATATATGCCATCTGCAGAGGGATTTAAATCAAGACTCAAGACATGTACACTTCTGTGTAAACAATCATATAATTGCCAGTAACTTTTTGAACTCGTGTACAGCACTTTTTCCTTTGACTCGGCTGGCTACAGCTCTACATAAATTGTCTTATTATTATTGTTATTATCTGAGTCCCAGACTATGAGAGATGTTATCAAACAGCTTTGGTTTTAGAAGTGACATAAATGCCACATATGTAGACCTGATTGAACAATGTTTTTATTTGAACCGGTTCCATGTGAAATTAATGCAAATGCTCTGTTCTTCAGTTCAAGAACCGTACAATGAAATTTTGCGGCCTTTTGCAATGACTGCATTTTGATAGTGCAAAGGTTTACAAATTTGTTCGCCGCTCATTTAAAAAGTCAATGCATATGTGAACATAAGATTTTTATTCAGTGTGAATTTTTTAAAGATAAATTACGAGGAAAAAACATTAGATTCAACAGCATTAAGAATGCGTTATTTGCTCACTGAGACAAAAAAATATTTCCTCGTCATTCATATGTTATATTATTCTTTTTTGCCTGGTTATTTAGTGATTGGAGATTATTCAATGTGGACTTGTTATATGATTCTCTTTCTGTTTGTCAGTTATTTTCTGTATAATCCATGACCTTGTTTATGTGAATTGATATAAGTCACGTTTTTGATGTTTGTTTGTGATTTACAAAATTATTGTTCAAGATCTATAGCAGGAGCAAAAGATGTGCTTGACCACATCACAAATAGGCGTCACTGGTTTATTCAACGACCTCACATTTTATATTACTTTAGAATTTCTGATAAATGTTATTCTATACCCTATTGACAGTGGTTAGGTAAACCTATAACCAGAGATGGCAAAACACAATGGTCTCTGTATAAATTTTTTAGTAAGGGTTTGAAAATGCAATGCGGGAAATTAAGAATGGGTGTTTTCATGGGGCTTTCTAACTGTAAAATTTTCAGTTTCACTTTCTTTCTCATTAGTTGCTTTAGTACTTAGTGCAGAAAAATTCATTAAAAACCAAAAAGTATTACTTAAATATCGGTGCCAGTTTCATGGTAAAAATTTGATGCAAGTTCTCTTGGAAACTTCTTTCTCTCTTCTATCAGCTGTGTGCCAACGATGGGGTTTTTGCAAGATGGAGCTACATTTCTTTTGTCTCACAGTGTATCATGGCTCTTCTCATTTTCATGTGTTTTTCAGCTGGATTGTTTCTCTTTTATATCCATGTTTTTAATTATCTTTCTGGCAATGTGCTGACAAAATAATGCCCTTGATGGTTATCTCTTGTCGTCCATTCTTGCTACTTGACCAAATCATGATTGTCTTCGTTTACGGATCCTGTCAACCAGTGTCTCTTTATGTCCCAGCTCATTCTGGATTACCTCAGTAAGAATCATATGTTGTCCCAGCCATTTTTTCTTAGCAAGCTCATTTCTGGCACTAGAATCTGCCTTTCAGCCTTCCATGATAGGCATCTACATTCAGTTCCATACATCAGCACTGGAATTACTAATGCTTGTACAAAATTTATTGCACAGCTCATCATGGCCCCTAAGATCAGGTTAAACAAGCCTGGTGACATGCTTCACACCAACTGAGAATTTGAATCACTTGTTAGTTGTCCATTCACTCGATCAGTTCCTGCAACTAGCCATTTACAAATCAATCAAGAGTTTGCAGATCATAAGCTGCCATTGGGACGATCAGGGATACTGAGAATAGACTTAATTGACTGGCCACCCGTGCTCACTATGGCAAGGTTTAGAAAAAGTAGTTGAAACACTTCACACGCAGAGACTCTGAAGACTGGTTCAAGGGATTGGTCTAACTGAAATACTGCCTTTAGTTTACCTTTGCTAATCTAACAGAAATTAGGCATATTTAATATCTAAGCTGATCAATTTGTAGGATCCTCAACATGCAATAGTTAGTATGTAACAACCAAACATTCCTAGACTATGTCAAAGAAGATCTAAGCCAGGGTTTAAAGTGTGCATGGACGGCGTCCATGCACTTGTTTTAAAATCTGAACGCCGTCCTGCCACATATTGGCGAGCACAGACTGAAAAGGTAAGGGGCCTCCAGGCACTTCTTTTGAAGAGGTAAGGGGCGTCCAGGCACTTATTTTTCCACACTCTAGGCACTGATCTAAGCCCTATGTAAAAACGCAAGGAATAAATTAAACCTATAATAATTAACACTGACACAAACAGAACATGTAGAAATCTTGTTCAAAGGGCACACGCTTGACAGAAGAGAGAAGAAGAACCCAATTATATCTTAATTTACTGCTAATCGGCGCAGAAGTAGGTCTGGGCAAATTTAATAGCTAGGCTTATCTCTCGATATGTAACCACCCGTATGTAATAACCAAACAAGAATTCCTGCTAAATGACACGGTATAGAAAGAGTAGACCCTTACTAAAGCCTAAAATTTCATATATTTGGAACAAAAGGTTTCTACTGAGTTTTTAAAGTCAATTTTCTATGACAGGATGGTAATGCAAAGCGATAGAGCCAGCCATTTTCTACCAGCGATCTACCCAGAATTCCGTGAACGCCACTGGGCCAATTTTGGCTGGGCTGCGCCGTGGCGTTCATTGGTCTAAGTAATATATGATGTCTATGGTAATACTGTAGTTAAAAGTCCATGCCCTTACTTTTAGTTTTTACATACACTTAAAAAACAGACAATCGAAGCATTTTGTGCTTTCGCCTCTCCAAAATCCGTAATATTATGTCGATGTGGTAGGGTCTATCTTTTGCCAGTCTAAAATGTCACTGTTATCGTTGCATACCGCAGTTCTCTGCAGAAGAGGTCGAGTTTCATTGATGAATTTTGTCTGCGCTTTGACGACACACTCCTGTCGGTAAGATTCTGTGTGAATAGTTGAGACGACATAAAAACCTTATAAAAATTTCAAATTCCGAAAGATCGTAAATTATTAGTATCGTAAATTATTCATGTTCATTTATTCATTCATTCTTTGGACCTGTATAGAGCACATCTAACGGTAAATACGCACACTGCATGCCCGTACTCCAAACAATATGGCTGCCAACGAATGCACGGAAAATAGAGCGCAGCGACCTATCGACGACATCGCAACATGCATCCCAACATGCAAAGCGCTCAGTAAGTAAGTAATCTACGCAAGTAGCAACAGTAAAAATTAAATTTATAAATTCGATGAAAAATATTTCCTGACAAAATAGAAGCGGAATTTATTGCGCGAGGGTCGGTTAGGGCTCAGGTTAGGCGTCGTGAGGGTCGGTTAGGGTTAGTTTTAGGGTTAGTGCAGTCATTCTGAAATTGAAGCTGGATTGATGAAAAATAATTTTCAAAGAAAAATTTA
This sequence comes from Lumbricus terrestris, assembly GCA_949752735.1. Classification (NCBI taxonomy): domain Eukaryota; kingdom Metazoa; phylum Annelida; class Clitellata; order Crassiclitellata; family Lumbricidae; genus Lumbricus; species Lumbricus terrestris. The sequence continues at coordinate 31,108,033 of OX457044.1, read as the reverse complement.
TGAAAAATATTTGCTGACGAAATACAAGCGGGCTTTATCGAACAAATTCTTGCTTAAACAGAAAACTGGATCGATTAAAAGGATTCTCGGCAAACTAGAAGTTGGATTTATCTTGCATGTGGGCAATGAGCCGGTTACTTACTTACTGAGCGCTTTGCATGTTGGGATGCATGTTGCGATGTCGTCGATAGGTGGCCGCGCTCTAATTTATTGCATTCGTTGGCAACCATATTGTTTGGAGTACGGGCATGCAGTGTGCGTAATTACCCATCTAACATACTACTCAGGAGCGCTCCCAGCTGCGGCAAAAGAAAAAAGACCTGAGAGATTTACTAAACAAAGTTTGATTGGTCAGATGTAATGAGCAGCTTTGAAGGGAGCTCATTCTAGAAGGATGGCTCTACAACCAAAAAAGCTTGATGCTGCAGTTGACAGACCTCATGACGTTCAGTGGCGTCGCCATCATAAGTCGCGGCAGGTTTTATGACCTGCCTATTTTACTTTTCACCTACCTTATGTCCTGCCAATGATTATTTCCAATGTTTAGTATCCTCTTTACATTTCATTTCTTCCACCTGCGCCACGACTATTATGCGACCTGCTGAAGTTGTATAGCTGGTGCCGCCACTGCGTAGGTAAGGTGGATTGCAACCAAGGATGCAGCATGAAAACCAGAGCATCAGTCCGATAAGAGATACACTGGGTTACATGCAACCAGTAGAAAACATCATGTATGTTTGGAGACAGATGTGTAATTGGGAATTCGCCCAATGAGCCGTGCAGCCGAGCGCAGAACCTGATCTAATCATCTCAGGACTCCAAGGGGGAGGCTAGGAAAAATTTGAGCAAGCTGGAGCAAATCAATACTCTCAAGGTACAGATGGCCATCCAGCCAAATGAACTAAGCCTTACAAGGATTTAAGAGAAGTGCATTTGATGCCATCCAATGGGAAAGGATGTCGACAAAGAGGCACATCTGGTGCACAGTATTGACTGCATCTGATAGATTGGAATGGATGGTTGTATGAACATACGCATCTGTTTCTGATCTCCAGTGTTGCCTATTTCTTTTCAGGCATAGGTAGATGCAAGCCGAGCTGGAAATCTGATTACATAAAAAAGAAGGTAGTCACTTAAAGATAGTTTATGTCCCTGCCCTTCTTCAGTTTATTAGTGTCATTGGAGAAATTCTTGGAAATGTGTGTAATTTTAACAAATGTAATAGAGCCAATTGTTACAATCTGAGTTTCTTTCTGACTATTTTTTAGTGCAGTGAATTTATCACATACGATATTCGAGGGCAATGCAGCAAATCAGAAATTGTTGCCACCTTTGTTTCTTCTGCATGGATTGTTCGGATCAAAGAAGAACTTTGAATCAATTGCTAAGAATCTCAGTCAAACTGGTCGCCAGGTATACAAACACTTATTTGTTGAGCGCACAAGCAGTCTTTTTTATTTGCAAACACCTTTTGGTATCTGAGCAAGTCTTGTTGTTATCGTAGGCAGATGAGTACCATACCATATAAATAAGGTGGTTTCTGTTGCGTGTTTGAACAATGCATAAATTTTGAGAATACATATGCCTGCAAACATAGAGCATGATCTATTGCAGGTGTTTAGGACTTCTGGCTTTGCTATTATTATAGATGCCTGCAAGGACTTCTTTTCATTTGGGTTAACAAAATCTGGAATTTTTTACACAAATACCGTACCTGCATCGATAAATATTATTGTGACTTTTCTTCTCACAGGGTTTGAGCCTATGTTCTTATGTACTTTTATATCCATAAGTACTTTTATATTAACATGCTGCGTTCTGCCAGCCTGAAGTGCTGATTAAACGAAAGTTGAATTGAATTGAATCCAGGTTTCTGTTTTTCTAGATGGTCACTATTGATGCTAGAAACCATGGCGACAGTCCACACTTGCCAGAGATGAACTACCAGGCAATGAGTGAAGACATTGAGCTCTTGCTTAAAACACTCGGCCTTAGAAGTGCCATTTTTCTGGGCCACAGCATGGGAGGCAAAGCGGCTATGACGCTTGCACTTTCCAAGGTAAGGTCCATCTTACATGTGGAGATCACCTTGACTGCTTTAGTGCCACTAATACAGCATTAGCTGTAAGAGACTTACGATTTAAAAACTATAACGTATATTCATGCTTGTATGCATGCATGAAGTCACTTTCTATGTAGAGTGCTTTCAATGTCTCACAAAAAAGACACCACACTGTTTTAAACAAGTGCATTTTGAGACAGTTTGTTATGTTCAGTTTGTGCTCTAAAAGACAATATACATTTCAACAAGTGGCACACTTCGGTTTTTAAGAGCTCTAATTTTCTTGTGTTTGAAGGAATTTTTATGTGTTCTGTTGATCCAAGAATCCTAATTTAAAGCATAGATGTCACAATGACTTGAGGAAATTTCTGGATGTTGTAAAGGTGCTATACAGTATACACATATTCATTTCCTTCAAAATGTCAGATTCCGTAAAACTTGACTGTTGGTGGATATTGCCATAATTTATGTATACATTTATGCAATTGTACTTTGTAGCCTCAGTTAGTGGACATGTTGATTGTTGAAGATATCTCCCCTACCTCTTCGCGCTCTACCCAAGTCACTTCCTTCCCAGAGTATATTGAGGCTATGAGGAAGGTGACCTTTGATCCAGAGGTCAAGACTCTCACCCAGGCGCGGAGCACCGCAAACGAACAGCTGATGAAAACATTTCCAGTTAGTGGCATATTGTTTGTCTTTGGGGTTTTGTGTGTAATTTCATATGCTGATTTTAGTAGGATTTCGCTGTAATAAAAGTACACCAAATCCTTGATATAGCACAGCATTTGAGATCCATGCCGAGTGGTGTTATGGCATGGCCGTGTTAAACTGAAATGGTAATCTGTGACCCTGAATTGATTGGGTAAGATCTTTCACCACTGCTGCCCGCTTGAATAGGTACCAAGCCATTTAGCATCCTTAGCCCGAGCTTTAAATCTCTGGAACGAGACAGCATTTGGAAGTGAACCAAGAGCCACACGCTCTCTTACATAACAAATAAAAGAAGACTAAATTAGATTGATCATTTTGGGTTATAAAATTTTAATTCGTGAAACCTATGAAGGCCTTAGTTGTGAAAAGGACCCTAAATAGTTTCCTTTTCCATTGCTTGATGTCATGGATTTGGTTTGCGTTCTTGGAGGGGCTAAAGCCTTCTTGGGGGGCTAAGCTCGGGTAAAGATATCATTTACATGGTAAAAAATGAATCTGGGTCTTCTTGCGGGGGCTTAGTCCCCCCCTAGCCACTGATAAACTCCGCCCATGCTTGATGTTGTCAGTCTGGTGGTTTAGAGGATCGACAGGTCAATGCTTGCCGATATGCGATTATCAAAAATTAATTTTACGGAACAATTAGGATTTGTTTCCGAATTGATGAAACAATTTAGGATGTTAAATTTTCGCTCAGTTTCCTAGTTATCTTATCTAGAAAATCTTATCTTGCAGGAGAAACCCCTGCGAGATTTCATTTTGACAAATCTTGACCAGAGGAATGGAAAAATCACGTGGAGGGTCAATCTGGATGCGGTACAAAACAACCTCCAGGATTTAATCACGTTTCCACAATTTTCAAATTCGTATGATGGAAAAACTGTATTTATTGCTGGAAGGAACTCTCCACAGATCAGGTTAATTTCTTCATTTCACTGTGCCTGTTTAAAGTAAAGTAAGTAAGTAAGTATATCCTTTATTGTACTATGCTAAACACATTTTGCGTTCATTCCAAGTTAGATATTATAATCACAACTAAATCATCCTAATAATAGATGTCTTGCATGGCAGACAGGTTAATTCTGTAGTGGGTTCATCGACATAGCTTATACTGCAGTTTTAAATGGGCAGTAGGTCATGTAGAACATGGCCCAGATCTGCACAAATGGCCTCGATGGGACAGGTGTTGTCTCTCTGGCAAGTGAGTAAGTTGTAAGATTTGTGAACCGTGCTGGCTCTTTTGTTGCTTTAGTAGTGATGTGAGTGTATTGGTCAAATGAAGGTATGTGCAGTAGCCTACTGGTTGCCCTGATGGATTGTCAAACCGGAGATTGGGGTTGAAATCCCCATCATGGGTGTTAAAGATGGTTTAAGATTTCTGCCCCACTTGCTCCAACTGTGTTTTGAAGATCAGGCACCAAGTGAGAGCACTGGTCACCTGTATGCCAGTTCTTGGAGAAGGCAGCTGCTACAGTTTGGACCCTTGACTGCTGTTTGGCCTAGGTTAATAAAGGACTGATTCTCTCTTTCAGTCTGTCTCTTTCTCTGATCTGTGGTGTGGTCGGTCCTGTGCACTCCTTTTGAGTGGCACAGATGTGATCACTGTTGAGCTTTAACTGCAGAGCCATTGCGTACAGATTAACAATTAAAGTAGTATATACTAATAAATTATGTTAATAATGGTAATTACATGTATTATTATTATTGTTATTATGACAGCAATGATAACGTGGGTGATTAAAAGATTACCGATAAGTATGATGTTCTAATGTACATGTTTTTATTTTGGCAGTGAGGCAGACTATCCAGAGATCCAGCGTCTTTTCCCGAGGTCTGCGGTACGACACATTGAGGGAGCAGGTCACTGGGCGCATTCAGACAAACCACAAGATTTCTTAGACATTGTTAAGCAGATTCTTCATGAATTTGAGCACAAAGAATCGATCTGAATGATAAATCAGTTAAATGTGCCATTTGTCGGTGGTAGAATATTAGGAAATTATATGTGAAGCCTGGGTGAATCTTACCAGCTAATATTTGTTTTGTGTCGACTCTTTGGGTGAAATGCACCGTATAATCGGGGTAAAAATATCCCTGAGCAATTGCTTATCTTTTGAGCTATCTATATTGTGAAGGTATTGCTTTATATTGGTAGAATGTTGCTTTTTCCCTAACCAATGTATGGCCTTTGATTACTATCTATCGACTATGGATTGCATTTAGAAACTTATGGAATCAAAAGGTTGCAGATTCTGGTTGTGGAATTCACCCATTGGGATCTGAATGCTTACTGTAGTAAGATATGGAACATTGCATTGCAATGCTAACAGTTTTGTCATTAGGGCAGAATTTTATTGTAGATTACTTTTAAAGGCTTGAGTGACATTCACCCGCCACAGTATCATGGGCCAATAAATTATATCATGTTCCTCTCTGGCAGCCAGACTCTAAGTTTCAATTGACCGTTTCTGTACAGCCCTGTTGGCATGATGCAGTTTGTAGATAAGCAGGTAATCGGTGCTTCACTGTAAAGTAGGACTTTAGAAATGTGGAGATCATGATTTCTTCACTTTTAAGCAGTAGGCCTAACCGTTATTATAGTCATTGATTCTGCTCAATTCTATTGTTCTGTTTACTCACAGACCTCATTTCAATTTTTATAATAACTCTTATTACTGTAACTCATTCATTCAGTAATGATGAGTGTAATAAAAGCCACAGAGAAATCCATGCAGCACGTTGTTAAAGTGTTGAAAGTGGCTGAAATAAAGTACTTATTTTACATTATGTAATCATTATAAACATATAAATGTGTGATCTGTTGCAAATCTGAATTCGGATTCAGAGATTTGCAGTAAGTGATGATGGTTAAAATTTCTCCACTGGATTTGCCAGTGGCCAGACTATCAGCCCCTGTTACTTCATAGAATTCTGAGTCTAAGCGGAATCCCACCACACAGATGCATAAGCTACATTAACCTCTTTGCGACTCATTCAGTGCTGTGCAGGGTTTAAAGTGGGTGGGAACGCGTGGGAACGGCGTTCCCACTGCTCTCGAAATTCTTGGCTTGCGTTCCCACTGCTCATCATGATGGAACTCCAAAAGGACCAAAACACATGCATTTCAACACAATTCTTCATCAGCGTTCCCACTGCTCACATTCAGCGTTCCCACTGCTCACCCAAACCACTTTAATCACTGGTGCTGTGCCCTGACGAATGATGGTTGCTCCTTCTAAAATAGGCCTACAGGTGAACCTGTCCCACCCTATGATCAGCAGCCATGATTTTCAGACTTATAAAAATGTGGGTTTACAGGGTATTCAGAAGTTATAGGAACAGTCTAAGCCTAAATTGATTCTTTGTTTTATATGCACGTGTCTGTGTGCGCAAGATTTCAGCTTCATCAGAAAAATTATTGTATTAAGCTTCAGTTGTGACACACAATATTAAGGACTAAAATCAAGTCCGCAAAAGCTTTATGTCCATTATGCCGCCAATACTTAATCTAGGGAGTTCAAGCCATAGAGACACGGATAAGGAGCGAGTATATGCTATCTATTAGGCCTATAGTTATTTATCACGCCTTGGGATTTCCACCCGCAACTGTTATCTCCGATCGCATGTTCAAAAGAATTCATGTTCTCTCTCCCCCCCCCACTCATCTGATCCTCCGCCTTCCAATGCTAATCGACAACAGTACTCGACTGTAACCTACTCTGATCCTCGGCCACGGAAGCGGTCCGAGTCCGGTTGCCAGAGGGCAACCGGACTCGGACCGCTTCTTGACTACCCTTTGGACAGTCCTTTGACTTGATACAGCGCTCGTGATTAAACTGCTGCTATCCCATTGTCTTTCACTCTTTCAAGTGGCGTAGCCAAAATTAATATTTAGCCCGTGCTATGAACTCGCCAAACTTAATTTTTCTCAAGGGACTTGTGTATGTTTGGATTACGTCAGGAAATATGCTTTCCCCATGTATGCGACAAAAATATCAGCGAAAAATTATTGACGCCCGTAATTTTCTACAGCGCGTAGGCTACACCTTAAACTATATGCTTTAAGCAGTGCAGGCCTACGGGCTTCGTCACTCGAGGGTCCGCTAGAGTGTGATCTATTCATTGACGGATCAGGCCTACAGCGCACAGGTAATGTATGTTTACTGATTAGGAATCTCCATAGACATCTTGCATTTACTATCAGAAGCTCGACCACGTGTGAGAAATTATTGTGCATATCCGTTACACTTGTAAACATAGATGTCGCTTCACTTCAGAGTTCGTTTAAAATATCAAATATCAAATATTAAATTTATTTATTCTCTACAGGCAATTTCTTATTTGAAAAAATTGAATTATTCGGCACTATGCATTAATAAAACTTGCTTAATTAGACGCGTTTGTTTCAAATAAAATGTAAAATATTTCTAACCCTGATTATCGTCCAAACTTGTACAACAAATAAACAGTTTCCAGCTATGTTGATTAACTGGTAATCGATTTATTTTGTTTTTGTTGTTTATGTTACTTATGTAATAAAAACTGTATTTCCAGATAATATACGGCCTTGTGTATTTTTTTAAGGATTAGATTTAGCGTTATCGTCCGGAGCAGTATATTCAGAGCAGAAAATTATTTTAGCCAAGGTATGTCAATGTTGCACAGAGGAATTACCACCAAAATTTTATTTTGCCATTGAATAAATATAGATATATAGTTGAATTGGCGGTGGGTATAGTCGTAGCCAATGGGCACTCTGCCCGTGGGTATGCTGATGAGAACAACATTTCCTGTGGGTTTTTGCAGTGTTGGATAAACTTTGCGTTTGAAAAAGTTGAATGGAAAGTTTTAACTCAAGACCTCTATTGATATATATGAAGGCGTCATTGTCAACGCGTTTTCTTCCAATGAATTTTCCCCGTTACAAGAAAGTCACATTATATAAAGCGGGTATGAATTTAACAGAATTTTATTGTTACATACACGCACCGATTCTTGCACAACTCTGCATTTAGAATATATCTAGGGACGGTAGTTTGCAAGAATTTTATTCTGAGATTGTGGACAATGGTAAGTGTACGAGTTGCAATATTATGTACTAGCTGCCATAAAGTAATGAAGTAACCTGGCAGACTTGTCTTAGTCTAAGCTTAATGCACATTTGCACCTGTAGGCTGGCAAGGTGAAATGTGTTGACAGGCTGAAATACTGACTTAAACTTTTAAGAAATCTTTACTGTTAGCCCTTGAATAGTTGCTGCTAAGGATTTTAGTTTGAAAATCATATTGTAGTTTATAATACAGTCATATGAAAACAGAAAAGCTAATCCGAAATGCATCAATTTAGAACTGCTTTCAGCAATTATCAATTTAAAATGTAATGCTGATGGATCAGCTTTAAATAATTATTACCAATTAAACTTATATGTATGTATGCATGTATAAATTGGAGCGGGTCCTGCGCATGGCTGCACGCCTTATTGGTCATATCCGAAAATTTTATTATGTCACCGATAATATGCGGGATGTCCTGCATTGGCTCCCGATCTGGCAGTGAATTATATACCGGGTCTCTGCTTTGGTTTAGCAGTGCATCTTAGGTGCTGCTTCTGTATATTTGCAAGAGCTGTGTCACTCTATTTTGGTTTTTTGGGGATGTCGTGCTCTACGTTCATTCCCTGAGTGTGAACTGCTCTTAGACAGCACTGTGCTTTCTCTGTTATTGGCCCCATGACATGGAATGTGCTTCCACTGTCTATAGGCCTTATTCCTAGGGTTTGCTCATATGTGTTTTATCGCAGCCTTAAAACTACTTTTCAGCCAAGGTTGGGTTGGGAATGCTCCTGAGTAGTAACTTGAAGGGGCGCTTTTTATGAACGAATATATATAATTATATATAATATTTAGTGAGGCATAGCATTTATACTGTTGTAGAGTTACTTGTGGAAATGTGTTTTGCCTTGGTGCACATGTCTCTTGCTCTTTCTGGAAATTGTGACTGCACAGTTCACCTGCTTGCAATTCGGGGACTGCCTTCCTGGATTCTTCTGCCACACGGGTAGTGGCTTGTGTATGGGCTGTGATAAGTGCAGCCATGCACGAGGAAACCTGCGACTCTGCGAAAATGAGTGTAAGTAATAACTAAGGGCATTTTGACATGTTTAGCACAATTTTATTAGCAGTTATCATTATCATCACACACCATGTATGGATTTCAAGATGTGATGCTGACATCATTCCCGAACTGGGCTGTGATGTTCATTGTGTATAAATTGAGTGTTCTTCTGAACAACGAGCTGATGATGAACGGCCAAGTCTTATCACTCTTTAGGATCTGCTTTTACGAACTGCTTTAGATCAGTTGCAGGTCTGTCGCACAAGACTCATTCATTTTGGTCTATTCTTTCATCTTGATGCATCTAAACCAGTGCTGTCCAACCTGTGGAGCTGAATGAATGAATGAATATACATAATTATATAATTAAGTGGCCCACCAGAGCCGAGGTGATTCCTAGGAAACCGTGCCATAGCGCAGTTGTAAGTTACTTAAAGGGCGCTATGAGTTGTCTGATGCATATATACATACATTTATGTGAGTGCTCGTAACTATAAATGTTATTTGAGTGGTGATGGTCACACACTGACCACCATTGCTGAACTCGTTTATTATGTGTGCACTGTTAGGCTTACATGTACAGCGTATGTGTATTTATACTTCTGATTTTTCTAACAGGTATTACGTACATTCCTATTACGTACATTCCTACTTCACCAGACCCAGAGATACACATGGAACGAGCTCCAATCACTAGCCAGGAACCAACGATACCGGTGATTGCAGCAATAGTGGTGGCCATAGTAGTTCTGCTTGCTGTGATCGTGGTGGCTGTAATTGTTTGTCGTCGTCGATCCAAGAGGAGAATGGGTACCGGTAAGTTGGTTAAACCTGATCAATTCGCTTTACAGCAGTGCTGTAGGGGACACTGTATTGAACATGCATTTGTTATTATGTGAGCGCTCCACAGTCTAGTGGTTAGCATGCTGGGTTGTTAGTTGAGGTGGGGAGTCAGACATTTTCATTGAGATTTAGGAACAAGACATCTCTGTATAGACAATTCAGCTATAAATGAGTACACTAACAAATGGTCAGATACAATACAATACGGGCATTAAGTGTTAGCGACTGTTTCCTTAGCCTTGGCGTATGAGGGCGGGTGGCCAGTCCTCTCTTGCACACTGTCGATGGGAAGGAAGATGAGAGGATGAGAGAGCGGAAGCCGATTCCATTCCCTGGGTGCAGATTCATGGAATGCACGCGAACCCATAACTGTAAGTCATGCATGCCAATTTGAATTTTATCCTGTACCGAACAGGAAGCCAGTGCAGTTGATGGAGTAGGACTGAGGAACTAGTTTGCATTGGGACTCGCAGCACAACATGTGCTAAGGAGTTTTGGATGTGTTGCAGCCTGTTGAGCTCAGTGACTGAGAGACCGACAAAAATGGCATAGCATAATCAAGGCGAGAGGAGACAAGAGAACAGGTATTGGTTTGAGACATATCCATAGTCAGGGCTGATCTGATGATTAAATATAGCAAAGCGCATGAAGGTTACATACACATTATGTATGTATAAAAGAACCCTTTAGAAGTTTTATGTGAGCACTCACTGTTAGTTCAGTGTTTTGTACTAAGAACAGACTTGCCCTTGTGTGTCAGTGTGTTATAAAGGTTGATCGTTATATTCAGGTGTACCAGAAACAGGATACATTGAACCATCTGAAATGCCAACGCCTCCTCCACTGGACTGTGCCATACCAGATGAATCAGTGAATCCTCCACGGGACTGTGCCATACCAGATGAATCAGTGAATCAACAACAATCCCTGTTGCAGCGGTTGCTGCCTAACAACATTACTGAAAGCTGAGCACGTCCATAGATCTAAACAAGAACAGTTGCAAATAAATCATCATCATCATTGATCTCTTAATCAGCTCATGTTGTCAAACGCATGCTGTTTTGAGGCTACTGCCGCTACGTGTCTTATCAACGGATGCTGTCATCTTGCTGCTTAGGATGATCAATTCTGACCACCATATACAAAAAATATCCAAAACATCTGAACATTTGCCATTAAAAGCCCAGGCCATGCTTGCCTATTTGTCTAAAGTTACTGAGTTACATATTGTAGATGAAACTGCATCACCATTAGCATTTGCATTTTAATGAGCTGCATTGATTTCCCAGTTGTTTTAGTAGGCTACACTCTTGTCGTTAAGTGCCAAAGTACGGGAACGATTCTTCAAACCATTCTTATGCCAGTTTTCTTTTATAGATAGACGAGACAATAGTAGAATACTTCACCTTTATCTAGCACTGCATAAATTGTTGTCAGTGCTCGATTTGATCACCATTACAAGATGCTAGGCTTGTAACACCGCCTCTGTTCATATTCTGATAGTGCCAGTCTCAAACCTGGATGGAGGAGGAGGGCGATGCTAATAATCTTTGTTATCACAGTGTCGTTAAACTACTACTACAACGCTAGATTTGTCATCAATTCTTCCAACTCTTGTCAAACTCCTCTGATAGTTCCATTGGCTAGATCAGTTGTCTTTCCTTGACTTGAATGTTGTGCCATTTTGTTCTCAAGACTTTGTCTTTCTAGCCAGTGGCTACGCTGTTTCATTCAGCATGTGGAACTGTGGAATAACCTGTTGACTGACCAAATTCATGAATTGCACTATAATCAGCCGGGCTCACACTAGTGATTTTTCTAGTACAGTGTGTAATAATTTTAAACTCTAGCAAAAGTTTTTCTAAAATACTTAACCATGCCAAAAATATACCTGCAGAATTGTGATTGATCTATCTTTGTCAGGTTTTGTGTCGTTTATTTTTCATAGTTGAAATTCGTATGAAAACTGCAAACTTCATTGTGATAAACTTCCTGCTTTAATTTTATACAACCAGACATATAAGATGTGATAAAACCAACAAATGTGTTGTCTGTTTTCTTATTTCTCAGTGAGGCCACAGTTTCTGCATTCAGTGTATGTTACAATACTATCAACAGAGAGTAGATACACCGTACATAATTATCCTTGGTGTTCAATGACATCCTTGCGTCCTCTTTCACTTGAATGCAAACTAAACTTTAAGTTGGTTGATTGGTTCATCTTCTCCTTTGGCTTTGGTTAGACAAAAGGCTGTTTTTTCTCATTTTGTACAACCAAATGTGAACCCATTTATAACCATTTGAAGCAAAAGTCACAATAACAACTGGTTTGATTTTTTTAAACAAAATACTCTTACATCAACAAATGAGAAACGGCCGTTCATAATACAGGTACACACATACATATATACCATGTGTCTATATGTATAAATATACATTGTATACATACACATGTATGCATATATATATATATATATATTCGTAATAAATAGGTCGATGAATAAAAATGGTACAACCTAAAAGTGCTAGACATAAGGAGATGGGTGCTGTAACTTGCTTTTAGAGCGATCCCATGGGTCAAATCACACTGTCCCATGTAGAAGCCGTTTATGTAGGAGATCAATCTGTTCATCTGGAAGGCACTGCCCGATCTAAGAAGGGGCATTAAAGCCTTGGCCCCAGACTGTAATATGGCTGCTTACTCAGCAGCAACTTTATGGACAGAGCTATGTGTGCCTTCCCTCTTCCTAGACCATGGTCTTCCATAAATTAAAAAATCGCTAGATCCAGTTCGATTAAGAAGTGGAGATGAAAACCAAAGTGATACTTCAACCAACATATTTATATAGTTATTGTTGGTATAATATTTATATGATTGTTACTGCTACTAGTTCTTTATTCCTCCTACTTGTGAGGGTGTATAGGGTATGTTCGTTGGTTGCAGGTTCAAATCCACCTCAAGCTGCCTCGTACGGCCCTTAAGCAAGTCCTTAACTCGCAAAAGTTTGCTCAGAAGGGACGCTATAACAAGTGCACAAACATACATACTTGTCTCATTTAATGCTAATAGAGGTCTAGTTTTCAGTGTGCAGTGCATAAGGAAGCCAGCAAGCAAGCACAACAGTAAGCAATCGGCAAAATCATTTGCTCAGATTTGTTCGCTCCCAGCAAGACCTATCAAGCAACAAGAAGGCAACAGGCACAGTGACACAACACACCAGTTATTTTAATTACACAGCAATTAAAATAATACAATATAAACATGAATTAATCTTATATTTGAGTTTTAACTGTAAAATTTAACACGGATTCCATTCCATATCTACAAAACCCTTGCATGTGCACAACTGCACACACTTGATTTGGTGCTTCTGACCTTGATTTAACATGCTGATCTGACAACATGGGATATGCAAACCTGCTTTATTAACTGCATGAACAAAAGGCACATTCTGCATAGAAAATAAAACAAATGCTGTTCGTGCTGGACTGAAATTTCTACATTAAAGATCAATCGTTTAAATAAGTCAGTCAGTCAGTCAATCAACACAGAGCTTCCAAAACAACATAACTTACATTACACAATCAGCAACATAATATCAGATGGCTGTGAGAAATTCACACACGGTTGACCATTGACATTTTGTAATTCAGTTCCCCTATGTACAAAGTAGAACTAACGATAATGCTGAGCACCCTGTTGGCTTCAGAACCAGCAAGGCATGACACATGTCAGCTCATGTATAATCTTCAAAATAACCTAACATCAATATCATAGCTCACTAGATAATTAGAACTGCATTCTTATCATCTGGTATCTTCTATCTGTCTTTCTGGTCAGCATTGCTATGATAATAAAACCATTACTATGATGGTGGTTCTCAAAGTACCGGATTAAAGTACATAGATAAAAGTAGTGCCTAAAGTGTGGAAAAATAAGTGCCTGGACGCCCAGGCTTACCTCTCCAAAAGAAGTGCCTGGACGCCCCTTACCTTTCTAGTCTGCGCGTGCCAATAAGTGGCTGGACGGCGTCATGTATTTATTCACATGTACCTGACCAGATTTTAAAACAAGTGCATGGACGCCGTCCAATACCGTCCAGGCACACTTTAAGCCCTGGGCAAAAGTAATATTAGGCTTCAGTAGATTGACTCATTAGCAACTGTACTGCTGTTGTGAATATCATCTCTGTTAAAATTGTCATAGCCATTCATTGCAAACTTTATTTTGCCTCCACAATACGGGTCATGTATTTATTCACATGTACCTGACCAATATCGACTACAGCAAATATTTAAACAAAAACTGCACCAATGATGCAACCAATCTCACTGTAATATTTTAACCACTACTATGGTTAGGATTTAAAATACCAAACCAACCATATTAAATCATTTAATCAATGGCTCAAAATGTATGCCATCAATTATTACAGGAATATTAAAACCGTTGGACAAACAGTTCAATAAAAATCTGATAAATCGTGCAAACTGCCGTCAGAATTGATAAAGTTAGCATTATCGAAAAACAAGGTCAAGTTTACTTGCATTTTTACTTGACCCAGATACAGATGATCATATCAGCTCCTCATTTAGGACATTGAACGTGTACAACTACAACCTTTACATACCGGTACATGTGTCAAAAACAGGTTGCAACACATGTACAATATATGAACACAGAAAACACGTTGCAATTCATTTTAATACAAACCCTGCATAAAACTGTTTGGAACATGAATTCCAAATTTAATCCAATACAGCTTCATAGCATAATGTTGCAACTTACACAAAATGGTATTTGATGTCGTTTCCAAACCCACAAGTAGCACTGCAAGGCAGCTCCAGTTTCAGCTAAATTTTCAAATGCATATGTGTGCAATGTGCATATTATGTGGATTTTAGCAGTACAAAATATACCAAAATGTAAAAATGCAATAAATGGTTGCTCACCGTTTGTGCTCATTGACAACCTCATGTGCTTTTCACAATAGAGAAATAAGGCAAGTTATATCCGCTTACAGGGACTATCATACATACTGAAGTAATGTCTCCATGCTGAACGGCAAGTTTTCTAGAAATAATCTGAAAATAAACTGACACAAACTCTTACAAAAACTATTTCACCGTATATGAATGAACAACTTGTCCAATTTACAAGGTCAACATGCCTTTGAGTAGTTTAAGTACATTACTGTACACAACAGATAGCACTCAAATTTTGACAGACTGCAATACAGTCAGGAAGGAAGCAGTCATATGCTTCATCAAAATTCAAGGAACTGAGTAATGTCTAGCAGTTCATCGCTAAAATCTAGTGTAAAAAGATGTAGTACACTTCTGGAAGCAAAACGTTTGTTGTTAGATGAAAAAGAGACAGTTACAAAGATAGCATGAAACAGACGAAATGAACAAAATCTCTCTCAAGCGATTCCACATGAATTTGATCATCCGAAATAATGAGAACTTAAATATTACGGTACCAGTAAGTTGGCAGCACTTCTGATGATCAGATTATGCGCTAAAAATTAGAGGCCGTGTCTTTAAAAGAAATTGACAAGTTAAACTTGGACTAAATAGGAAAACACTCCGTTTTAAAAACAGAAGCAGGTGAGCTGAAGACCTGATTTAACGCTTTAATAACAACGATAGCATACTAATTAATATAATTACCGGAAAACCAATGCCGCTGGTTTTGAAGCTTACTATTAATGTGGCAAACAATCGCTCACGAAAATTACTAATGAAAATAACGAAAGTTAAGCACAGATGGCCTAACGCAAATTCCCAAATCAAGAAAACTGCAGGATGGAAATCCGAGTGTAAGATGATGCCTCCTTAACAGTCACCACTCAAACAACAGGCCAATATGAATAGCAGAGGAAGAATTGAGGAAAATCTCGATTCAACCGATCACGAACTATACTATCTGAAACTGACGCCTTCCTAGGTCAACTCACGTATCTGTTTTAGCTTTTGCGTCGAGACTTTCCAGATGGTCAGGTACATCCTGCTCCGGGAAGAAGTCCTCCATATCATTCTGGTCATGGAGCGCTCCAAAATCTGGAAGATCCTCATCTGAAGAATTTACGTCTTCATGAGATGGCATCATCGGCATCTTCTTGCGAGAGACTGGAAGTTCCAGATCTTTCTTACCGGTTTTACGAGCCTCACGTGGTGCCTTCTGTCTATCATGGCCTTCTTCTTGTTCCTCTTCGTCCTGTCCATGATGGTCCTCTTCGTCCTCCTCAGATTCTTCAGCGGCATCAGTTTCATCAGGATTCCTACGATCGCGCATGAGTCCAGTGCAGTACAGACTCAGAAAACCAATGAATACAACGAACAAAATCTCTCGATACATGTTGTATTTGTGCAGCATGTACATGTACGCAAAAACCGTCTCCTCCATCACCCAGATGATCACCCGAAAAACGGAGGTGGTGCAGTAGACCGCACCCCTCATCACCACTTTGATTACGGCACCGACACCCGAAAGCAGATGATAGAGAAACGCAAAGATGACGTAGAGCACGGCGTAGATGTGATTCGACGTGACGTACAGGAAATTCCCAACGTAGACACCAAGGTCGACAAAGAACTTGAGAAGGATTCGACCGAGGATGCTTGAAAACTCCCACAAGGCATTACCAATTGCACCCAGCCACCGCAGCCCAAATTGATTGACACCGACGTAGAGACCATGCGAGACGGTGTACACAATGTAAACCGTCCACGTCGATATGAATTCTGCGGAGGCGCAAGTCCACTCCACGACAAACTGAACGCACGCTACGCTGCTCTCGTAGACAAAGATGCATGCCGACGTAGTTGCTGAGAATGTCGCAGCAACAGATCGACAGACGAGGTCGTAACTTTCGATCCCAGTTGCTTTCGTCCATGCTGCGATGGATGCAGATGTTGTAACGGTCCAATCGATCGAGGCAACAACACTCTCGTAGGTCCAGACGGTGAAGGCGATCGTTCCATAGAACAGCTGCACAAGTCCCTCTGATAACTTGCATAGCAAAAACACGGAACCCGAATACGAACCGTAAGCGAGAGCCGCTACTGCCACCTTTGACGTCTCCCACATCCAAACCGCCGCTTCAGCCGATGCCTCACGAAAGTTTGTAACAAAGTAGATCAGGTAGTGATAGAGACGAAAGCTTCCCTCCTTCATGGCCACGGAACCGTGTTCATACGCGTAAACAGCCGCCTTTCCACTGTATTCTGCAGCCACCAGAGAGCCATCTTTAATCCATTCCGCACTGGTCACTGCCCCGATTGCTATATACTTGGCAGCCACAGAGCCACCATGCAAAAGCCACTCGAGAGCAATTTGACTTCCATTATAGCTATAGATGGCTGCAGTCTGGGTTCCAAGCCAGACATAATGAGCCACGTTCTTTGTTCCTAGCCAGAAATACTGTCCTGCAATCAAAGTGGCTGTTGCCATCTGCTCAGCAACTATTCCGGCACCGATGTAAAGATAGTGCCCCATTTCCTGACAGCCAATCCATCCGTAATGGGCCGCTACCGTAGTCCCATACCAAATGCTGTCAAGACAACAGCGAAGTCCATAGCAGACGTAGGTAAGAGTAAACGAAACAGCAAGCCATGCACTCTGAACAGCTGTGCATATAACGTACCAAACACCCTCCAACCGCTCTCTCGCTCGATCGTAATCCCCAAGGTAAACGTCGAGCAGTGACAGAAGCGTGATCATGAGCGCAATGATCGCAATTGCTGCGATCGTGCCGTACTTGAACTTCTGCCACCTCGTGAGTTCCGCGTCCCTGATGTTTCGATATTTTTGATAAATGCTAGTTTTCGTATCGACGTATCTCTGAACGATCGCATTTTTAGTGTTGACTACTTTTGTGACCACAGCATTCTTGGCGTTTGTTACTCTGGTGACAACATTGTTCACCCGAGTCGTCACCCCATTCTTGAAATTGGTTGCCGTGTCACACACTGCATTTCGAACGGATCTTACCCCATCCAATATCCGGTTTTTTCGTCTCACTATCCCGCCAACGACGTCATCACGAGTGCATCGAACGCCTGTCACAATCGTCGTTGTCAAGTTGTTGACCTTGGTGACCACGGCTGTTTTGCCATTGTTAATTCTTGTTACAACAGCGTTCTTTGCATTGTCGAGCTGGTTCGTCACGGCTTGCTTTGCATTGTCTACTTTTGTCCAAAAGTAATTTCGCAAAGTGGACAAGACCGACCCCATGTTTATGACATGGACGCACTCGCCGTCATGAAAATTAGCATAAACTTCAGAGGCCGATTGTTTTGGAGCTACAGAAGAAAAGTCATTCTTTACTTCTTCTTTTCATTGCACTAAAAAAAGAACATGAATTCATTGTCAGAATCTGATATCTAAAATTAGCCATAGAAAAGTTTTTCAAGTCTTCACTGCGAAATGACAAGCATCTGAAAATTAAATCTGAGGTTCATTTACATTGAATACTAATCCAGTAAATCTCGTAACAGACCATAATCACAGAAAATACATTTCTTCAACTTTATCCTTAATCATGCACTTCACATTTCTAAAGCACTACTTGAAAGCTAAGTACAGGGACCAGCTTATTCAAGTGCAGCATCATGTCAGAGGGTAATGCCAAAAACTGTTGCATCTTTTAATAATTTTGTTTGCAAGATATAAACATATACTGAGAACGCAAATGTCTGACTAATTACTTACTTTAAATAGGAATTTCGGGATCGGGCAAACGTTTAACATTTTCGGGAGTCTTCGATTTCGCTGCAAAAATAGTTTTGGAGACTCGGCGCAACACTCGTATGGGGGAGCATAGCATTTTCGGGGAAACGGTTTTTCTTCACAAATTAGTTTCGGGGACATGGATAAAATACCAGTTGGATATTTGCAACGCAGTGTCCACAGATAAGCTCACCCTAGAAGCGAATATCCTAGTAGGCAACGATTGTCAGAAATCATAGACAAAAGGAAGCAGAAAAGTTGTCAAAGCGAGTTTGCGATTATTTTCGTTTGGCTTACACAACGACCTCTTATATTATGGGCTCGTCTATTAAAGTTTTTGCAGCTTGTAACAGCTGAAGCCTACAGAAAACATCTGGTTGATATAGCGCCGGGCATTCGGCCAAAATAGTCAGACACTCCTACGCAGGACGAGAATTCCACCAACGACCTTACATTTTCGCACGAAATGATAGGATAAACTATCTTATGTTATGAAAAGGAAATATCGAGACGAATAAATATATATTTTTCAATCAAAAAGATGAGAGTTCCGAAGTACTTAGCACCTTTAATCGCCGTTCTTGTCATAAACATTCAAGAACAGCATCAAGAAAAACGAGCTATTTTTAGACTTGTTATAATGTTTAGCTCAAGTAGCCATTGCAATTGACCTTACCATAAATTAAATCAAATCAATGCATACACACATTTTGAACTATCTTTGAATCATTAATTTTAAGCCAAATAGTCTACTTATATTTACAAATGGCAGCAACTGTTCATAGTCCATCTGACCTTATATTAGGCTTGATATAACATAACATAACGGGGTTAACGGTGGTTCAGGAGACTCGTGATCTGCGTGAGAACCACAATCGTGTTCATTGTGTTGGTTCGAAGAACCGACATTCATATACGTTTTAATACTTCAAATTTATTAAATGCTTAATTGTATTATATTGTAATATTACAAGAGGTAGTTGATTGGCATCCGTCCAAAATTTTGTTGTTGCATCCTTACCTACAGATGTCGACCCGCTTCAATTTTATATCTGGTATTAGAATAGGATATGCAACGATGTTTTGAATCTCTAATGACAGGACTGGACTTTGAAAAATATAATTCTTCTTTTTGCCCTCAAAATATAATCAAAAACGCAATATTATTCCTGTCTGCCAGAAATAAGAATTTTGCAGTTCGGTAATTAAATGTCCTGGGCCTTTGGCAGAGAACTAATGAGATAATTTTTTAGCCTACATCATGGTGTAAGAAGGGATGGTGTGCGCACTTGGCTGAAATTTGTGGCTAAAGTCGCTAGATGGCGATGGCGTTCGCAGTTGACGGACCTCGCCCATAGGCCTAATGGAATTTCATGATATTATATGGCAATACATACTTATACTCCTTCACTGCACTCCGTTCCCTAATGCCAGTCTCATGTCTGGGCGAAGGAGGAGGGCGACACAAATTATCTTTGCTATGTTCTGTTCCATTTGCTCTTTGTCTCCTTTTCTCCTGTGTTCCGTGTTCTCTGTTCCATATGACGCTATGTGTTCCCTGTGTTCCAATGTTCTCTATGTCCTCTGACCCTGATGTTCCTATCGATGTTTTGTGTTCCCTTGTTCTCTGTGATGCGCCTTCTGTTCACTGTTAATTGATATTCCATGTTCCCTGTGTTCCTTGTTCCCTGTGATATACCAGGTTCCTTATGTTCCATGGGCCTTAATTGTTTATATCCTTTATGTTCCACGGACCTTGTTGTTATTTCGCGCCCTTTGTTTTCTAATGTTGCAGGCGTTCAATGTCATGTTCCTTGTGTTCCCTGGTGTTCCCTGTTTCTTATGTTCCACAGCCCTTGCTACATATTCCGCGTTCCATATGTTCCTTAATATTTCTGATGTTTATCCTGATAATTCATGTTCCTTAATTATTTTTCGCGTTCCTTGTTCCTTAATGTTTCTGATGTTCCCTCAGGTGTTCCATGTTCATTATGCTCCACGGTCTTTGTTGCGTGTTCCGCGTTTCGTATTTTTAATGCCTCTGAAGCTCCCACGATGTTCCTTGTTTCTTATGTTCCCTGATGTTCCTTGTGTTCCTCATTCCTTGTTGAACATTCCGGGTTCCTTGTTCCTTAATGTTTCTTGTGTTCCCTCTTATGTTCCCTGTTCCCTGCGTTTCACGGACCTTTTTGCGTGTTCCACATTCCGTGTTCTGTTTTCCAATGATGATCCATGTTCCTTACGTTCCCTGATGTTCCATGTTCCTTGTGTTCCACATTCCTTGTTCCACATTCCGTGTTCCATTTATCTTAATGGTTCTGATCTTCCCTCTTATGTTCCATGTTCCTTACGTTCTGCAGTCCTTGCGGCATATGTTCCGTAATGCAGGCATGTTCCGTCTTCCTCGTCCTATATATTCTCTGAACAATGTTCTCTGTGATGCTTCATGTTCTTTACGTTCCACGCTCTTTGTTGTATATTCGCTTAGGCCTATGTTCCCTGGTGTTCCGTATGACGTTCCATGTTCCCTGCAATGTTACCTGATCCTCATCGTCCCATAAGATGTTCCAAATGATACTCACTGCTATGTTCCTGCCCTCTCCTTGTCCATATGTTCCATGTTCCGAACGTTTCTTATACTTCTTGCTCTATATTGTATATGCTGCCAACCATCAACTGGGGACAGCAGCGCCACCTGCTGAATTAAAATAAAAAGAGCCAAAAACAATGTATGGCCAGTATAAGAAGTGCGCACACCATCCCTTCTTACACCATGGCCTACATCATAGATAAATATACTGGAGCCTGGAATGTAGATGCTATTTCTGGTATATCCGCTATGCGACGATCCATGGTGTGAACTTTAATCCTAAGTTCGCCTTTGCGTGATAATTGTCTTAGATAATTGTAGTCAATTAACAATTAGAATTATTTATTGCTTAGGAATTTGTTCGCAATAGCCACTTACTTAGCCATCGGCTTTCAGCAGGTAATTTTTTAAAATTGAGATTAAAATACGATTTTATACAGATACACCTTTCCCGACCCAATTATGCTTGCCTCGTTGGTCATTTGACACAATCCCAGGGCGCTGATTGAAAGCATTTTTCCTACGTTTAAGTTACTTGTAGGTTGATTCTTATTTTAAACTTATATCTACAGTCACCTCTTTTTAAAGATACTTCAAATGTGCTTTGTAAATGTCTGATTAAATCGCATTACATGAGAATATATGCTCTCATGATTATAAGGCTTGATTGGACTCTGTTGACAGACTTGTGATATCGAAGACACGATGGTGCAGGAAGTACACGTTGAAGGCTTTGAGGCACTAAACAAAGCAGTGGAAAAATACAAAGGTCATCGTTTATTTGTCTTGTTCTGTGGATCTGTGGGACCTGATGGGACAAGCTGGTGCTCCGACTGTATTGCAGGTAACAACGTATGATGTATCCACTATTCGCATATTTATATCACATCTAGCCTATGAAATGCTGCGTGTTTTTTAAATTTCTTGCACTTTGCTTAGTGGAAACATGAAAGGAGCTAGAAACAAATGAAACTTGTGGAAATGTTGATATTTTACGAAAATCTAGACAAGTTTATTTGCTTGAATTAAATATCCCATTAAATCTTTTATTTTGTGTAAATGTTCCATTCATTCATTCATTCAAGAATTTACATAGCGCTTCTTCAAGGGGACTACTCAGAAGCGCTCCTGACTAGCACGGCAAAAAAAACAGTTTTGAGTTTAATAAAAAAAATTTTCGGTGATAACCCCAGATAGTAGACATATCTCCTGTGGGAGCCCATTCCAGACAACTGGGCCGATCACAGAAAAGGCTCTATTCTGCATCATTGCAGTTCGTGCGAATGGGACCAAGAACAGTCCCTTCTGTGCAGAATGGAAGGGACGGTGGTCTTGGGTACTTGTGGAGCAACAAAGCTCTCGCAAGTAGTGTGGGGCAATTCCAAGCTGGCATTGCCTAACTAGAGCAATGATCCTAAGTTCAATGCACTGCCGGGTAGGAAGCCAGTGTGATGTCTCCAGCATATAGCTGGACACATGTAGAAGCTGAGTGAAAAGTGTTGTATGTACTTTATTACTCTAAAATAAAATAATTAGTCCCATATTTAGACTGTTTAACACGGCCATTGCCTTAATGGTAAATTACATCCTATTATGAGTTTACAGTATACATTATTATTTATGGATTCCTGAGTTAGATCAAGACTTATGCAGCTTGATTTTACTGTTTTATTAATGAGAGACACTGAAAGAGATGGTGCTAGAGGTTTGGAATTTAAATCTTGTTTCTGGTGGTTGCAGCCGAACCAGTGATCAAACAGAGTCTACCATCTGCTGCAAAAGATTCCGTCTTGATTCACTGCGGAGTTGGCGATCGTCCATAGTAAGTGGTGCTGACCATAAACGTATATTGAGTAGATACAGCATAAGCCGTTGAAAATGAAGCGTGGTACGATGCTTAACGTGACGTCACGATGTTCAAGTCGGCACACTCATTAGACACTGCAAGCCGTATGACATAAAAATAAACGGCAGCTATTCAACTATCTTCTTAGTGTGACATCATGCAGCACTCATTAACATCATTCATTCATCTAAAAATTATGTTAATGAGGGTTTTACGTGACGTCATGTTAGTCAAGTGCAGGCTTCATTTTACAGCACTGGTTCAGTTGGCGTATGCTGTGTCCACTCAATGTACGTCGATTATGCTGAACTATGCTAAGACAGTATCAAACAGGAGGAACAGCTATTCAATTTCAGCAATTCAATTTGAGCTATTCAACATTCACTGAGCATGGTTTGGTTGTGCATTCCAGTGTAGCAGAAGTATTGAGCTGTAAATTTAATTAGTCTTATTTTAGTCGGTTGACTTAGACCAGCGTTTCCCAAAGTGGGTTCCGCGGAACCCAAGGGTTCCGCGGGGCGAGCTCAGGGGTTCCGCGAAAAGTTGTAAAAAATCGAAATTTTTGTGAAAATGCACTGAAAGTTTGAAACCACAGTCAATCGACTTTTGTGTTTTGTACTCGGCCATTGAGGCTGTCCGATCTTTCATTGCCCGTTTGAAATCCAGTTACAGTTTATAGACATCGATCACTACTGAAACGTACATAGGTCAGAGCTGTAAATCTGAACAGGAACTCAGCCATCTTTGATATCATTATCCCGACGAAGCTAATCTGAGCATGATT
Source organism: Lumbricus terrestris (assembly GCA_949752735.1). Taxonomy (NCBI): domain Eukaryota; kingdom Metazoa; phylum Annelida; class Clitellata; order Crassiclitellata; family Lumbricidae; genus Lumbricus; species Lumbricus terrestris. The sequence goes on along the minus strand of OX457044.1, from coordinate 31,084,349 downwards.
ATAGACCTAAACGCGACAGCTTGAAAAGTACCGCCAAGTCAAATTATCGTACTCGCAGTTGTGACAAATAATTTTATTAGTTGGTGTAAAAATTTGCCAAAATTCAGTGACTGTATCGTAAGCTTGGGTTCTAGGCCGGTCTTCTTGATTTAAATGACAGGCCTACAGCTGACAATAAGAATCCAGCTTTTAAGTGGCAATAGTAGAAAAGATGCATAATAAGAAGAAAAAGGGCCGTTCGTATTCTAGACTTTATGTGCGCTATCACAGTATTGTGATATCCTACACAAGTCGTGAATTTTCAAAACAGTTCAACTTAATTTCTGAGATAAGAGAAGTAAACTTTCTACAATAGTGTTTGGCAGGCCTATGTAGCCCATATTAGTATGCTTTCTAGCATAGGCGGAGACCTGGGCCGAGAATTGGGGGGGGACGGAAAGACGTGAGATTTTCAGAAAAATTTCCGACGACCGCCGAAATCTCGGAAAAAAGTTATTTTCACCGCCAAAAAAGTTAATGACCTTTTTTTTAGTCATTCGGCCAAAATCTTGGAAAAAAATTCTATTTTCGCCGTCAAAAAAGTCTTCACGCTCAAACATTGGGGGGGGACAAATGCATGGGCCGTCCCCCCCAACACTTTCATTGGGGGGACCGTCCCCCCTGTCCCCCCTAGGTCTCCGCCCATGCTTTCTAGGCGCTATGCATGCGTCAGGGCGTTAGCTGAGATTAGGGTTCCGCCAACAAATTTTAGGACACGAAGGGTTCCGTGGCCCAAAAAGTTTGGGAAACGCTGACTTAGACTGTTAAACATCGTATGATGTTTATTGATTTGTGCTCTGAATGTATGTTAGACTGTCACTGCAACTTCTCACCTTTGTAACTTTTTGGGTAAAATTAAAGACACAATAATTTTTGAAGATCCTGCCAAAGACATTGATGCAAAGTTTGAAGAAATTTGATCTAGTGCAGATCTTGTATGACACAAGACGTGTGTACGATTTGTTTAATTTAAATTAAATTGAATTAGCTGTAGGCTATGTTGAATATCTATTGTAGATTGACGTCACTTGCATTACTCTAAATATGTACATGTTCCGCTGCCATGTCAGAGCTACGCTATTTATTTTAATCATAATTCTTTCATTTCTGTTGCGAATTCACTGAGGTTCTGTGAATTTTAAAATTGTTACGTCTTGCACTTTGACCAGAGAAACCGTCGAATACTTTGGCATTTGTTTCTTAACAGCTGGAAGGACCCGACAAATGATTTTCGAAAGAAACTTCACATCACCTGCGTTCCAACGCTAATGAGATGGGGAGAGGTTGGTACAGCGTTATGCGGTTCTGCGTATATGACTGAATTATATCTGAGCGAGACTTTTTTTGTCTTCTGTTTTAATATACGTAAGGTGAAACTTACCTCTTCCAGTCTACGTGCAGCTCTTAATAGTTGCCTGCTTCAATATGCGCTTCTGTAAGGAGTGAATTATTAAACTGCACTTGTCTAATATTAAAATTCAAGCTGTTGTCTAGGTGCACGCAGTGTCTGGCATGGTCTTGCCCTGGCTACATGTATAAGTTGATAAATTCTGTGTCATCTGGAGATCTTGTCCATGCCACTGATGGGAAATTGCACCAACATCATGCAAAGCAATCTAGTATGCAGAAAATTGTAGGGATATCAGAGTGCTGATTGGCGCCATAACATATGGATGGGTACGACGACTAGTGGGGCAGATAGTTGGTGCTACAGTTTATGGCGTTTGGTCTGCAAACAACTCGGAATGTGTGCTACATACAGTGCATAACACTGAAAGATGAAGACAGTGTGAAAAAAGTATTTTAGTATGATACGGAAGCTTTGTATGCATCATTTCCATTTTGAAGACTTGCAGTGTTGCTCGTTTGAAATGCTAGAAGTACTATTACTGAGGGTTTACACAAAATTCAGTTAATATGACTCTGCTTCCATATCTGTTGTCTTATCTGATTTCTGCTGTAAATAATTGACTGAGCAAGCGAGTAAATGGCAGACCATATATTTGTTTACAGGATCTAATGAATATTAGGGATTGATTTGTAGAACATTATTTGTCCAAAACTACTTAAATCCACAACAGTCATTGTTTTGAGAGTCAGTGATCAGTGAACAGCTTTGGTGTTTGCACATTGCGATGCAACTGAATTTCTGCAGCTATGCAATCGATATCTCGCCTTCTAGCGTTTCTACTTTTCCTGATCCGTTCTCATTTGCTTTTTTTAGCTGAAACGACTGGAGGAGTCCGAGTGTGCAGAGAAAGAGCTCGTTGAAATGTTGTTTGAAGACGAGTGACACAACTATCAACAATGGCTAACACGCGCACATATATAATATATGTTGATCGCGTTAGAATTTGCCTGACTGACTGATATATGCGAATATATAATTGATCTGTGCTGAGCATATGCAAGATTGTAAAAACACTTCTGATTATTCTCCGATCGATTTTAATTCTATTTATCTGGTCAAATGTTGGATTGCTTTTTTAGCCGAAACGACTGGAGTCGACCGAGTGTGAGAAGAGGCGTCTCGTTGAGATGTTGTTTGAAGACGGCTGATGATGATGCAACGGTCGACGATGGCTAACATATATTTTGAGCGGGCTATGATTCGCCCCCCGAGTGATTGATACGAATAACCGATTTTGTGTTGAGCGTAGGTTTGATTGTCAATCAATGTCTCCAAAATTGTCCGATTCATGGAGGTTGATTGGCCAGATTTAGTAAAGAACGGCTTATGTTGAATTGTATGATTCCTGGCTAGTCTACATTTATTAATGAGAAACTATAAATTAATGCATTTAAATGTTTCTATGTAATACTTATTTTAGTGCTATGAATATATTCTGTGTAGAGACTCGTGTTTATACTGTATATAAGTTTGATTGTATAATTGTTTCGTAGTGGAACGTGCTAGCTGCGAGACAATGACTGTTCTTAAGTATGAAGTTATACATTGCCATTACAAATATGCAACTTCAAAATATAATCCTTATACAAGGTTTATTTACTATTCCTGAGGCTGGTATTACATCGGTGGTGTCAGAATGTTACGAGCCTTAATCAAGAGCCATTAAATTGTATTGTCCAAAAATATCGTCCCACTCTAGCCCATTACCTTGGAGAACTGTACGGAACTCAATTTTCATGCATAACAAATGCATCATTTCCTAACCTTTTGTTATTAATAATTCAACAGTTGACCTGCCGTGTATTGCATATCTGAATTTGTAGACTTTCAGTTTAGCATCAGTAAATCGATGGGTGGTCTGCCATTAACCCGTGTCAGTAAACAACGGTGAATTTGTGGGTTGTAGGCTAAAGTAACAACGCACTTCGTTCAGCAGTAGATGTGCATGGCAGGACAAAGCATGAGTGTTTGTAAGAAGCAATAATGGGTGCAGGGAATCTGTAAAAAGCAGTACAGGTGCCCCATTTAACAGCGATGGTGTTTTAAAAGCTATGGAGCAAACAGCATTTCATGTCCTTTAACTCTTCTTTGCACGACTTCAAAATTAAATGGTTTCAGACCTCTATGAGTGGCCAAGACGCTGAATGCATCAAAAAGCCTAGGGCCTATTAAAAGGCATGATGGGAGAGACAATCAATGGCGTAGACAAGGGGTTTCAGAGGTTAAACCCCCCCCATTGGCCTAGGGAAAAAGTTTTTTTAAAGTTTATTTATCCACTTATAAAGAAAAACAAAACAATTGCCTGTAGTAACAATTATTGTTTTTCTTACTTTATTCCCTTGAAGGGAATAAAGTATGAAAAACAAATTGTTACTTTATTCCCTTTTTATTTACTGTAATACTGTTGGGTTGGTGTCAGAAAGGGCATCCAAACTCCCCATCATAAATTTCCTGGCTATGCCACTGGAGACAAGGCTAGAATGCTGAGGTTATACAAGTCACTGGTTAATCCACAGTTGATAATTATACTACATAAAGTATGGGATCCATACCTGAAACAAGACGTGGAAAACTGGAGAGAGTGCAAAGGTCGAGCTGCAAAATGATTTAAGGTGGTACTGAACCTGGTTTTACATTGGCAGTGTTTTTAGGGATGAAAAAGAGGTGTGATCCGACCAAAATTAACATATTAGAGAGAAGGAGGGGCAGTGGAGATCTAATATTGTAGTAACCTGCAAGATTATTACTGAAAGGAGGCCATGGATGCAGTGGGTGAGGTTTTTGAGATTTGCACCAAGCAACGAACAGCGAGAACAGAATAATTGTAGTTTTAATTTTGTCTGATCCTATGGTAACTTGACCCGTACCACCATGGACTACTCTTACGGACAACCGTTTTGACTCAACGCAGCGCTCGTGAATAAGCTGGTGTCCCGCTCTTGGCTTTCGAGTGGCGCTTTAGAAATAGGCCTAGAGGATTACGATTAAGAGTTGTGGCTCTGGTGACGCTATTGAATGATTTGAATGCTATGGTTGCTATTAACAGTAGCAGTGGACGATGTCACAGCTTTTAAGGAAAGTTAGGAGATATCAAATGTTGAACATTCAGGTTCTAACACAGCTAGGCTAGGCTAAGGGAATTTAATTTGGAATCTCTTAGCCTATTTCTATTTGACATTTTACATAGATTAATTAAGCTTAGATGATCATCCACACACCATAGTCCGTTGATTCAGCTGCTTGTCGGCTTGCTCAAGGTCGAGTAACCCCCCCCAATAAAATCCTGGCTATGGCTTTGCCACATTAGCGGACTAATGCTTCCGTCACTCCCCTCCGATTCTCGTCCTCGTCGGTCTGTCGATGGGTCGGTCGGTCGGTCTCTGTGTTCTGATCTTTTTCTCCGCGTCGTCTATTTACTGTTTAGAATGCGAGATAACAATATTTCGATGATCGATTGGACGACAATGCGCCGCTACTCGACGTCTGTCCGACAAAACATCAAACGGACAAATGCCCCACCTTCCCCCGCCCATCCCCACCCATCCACACCCATCCCCACCCGTACACGTTGGTCCGCCCTGAGCCCTCCCCTCCCCTTCCCCCGGTGTAAAGAGCACTTGGCGCCTGACGATGACGCCCGACAACGAACGATTAGCCGACAGACGATATGCGCATCCGATCGCCGCATCTGTCCACAGATCAGACGACGACGGATCGGAGCCGACTTCCGGTTTCCAAGCATTAATGCATAGCGATCGATTGAGAGGCGTGCATCATATCCATTCATATAATACAGGCCGATAGTAAGACGATGTGCAACGTACGTGCGTGCGTGCTCTGCCTGGCGAGAGCCGGTCTCGACGTCGCTGCTGCGTGTCGGATCAGCCTTTGAGGAAGTGTCATCCGTGAAATTTTAACCGCGCTACGTGCGTTGCTTTCACACATCAATCCATTCTTTGAGGAAATAAAGGACCATGGAAATGCTGACAGGGTTACAAACGTGCTTGACAAGTTTGCACTTGGGCCTAACCAGTGCTTAAAGTGTAGGAAAAGAAGTGTCTGGTATAAGCTTACTGCACACGACATCAACTATAGCGTTTTGTGCCCATCACTTCTCCATGCAGCCTTTGCTGTAGATGTCCAAATAAGTGGCAGGACCGCCAGGATATATACGGCGCTGAGATTTGAAAGGAAGTGCCTGGACCTCGTCCCTGACCGTCCAGCTACACTTCAAGCCCTGGGCCTAACTTACGCCTAAGCAATAATTATAGTCCTGCACTGGCTATAATTTACGGGTGCCTGCATATGTGGTCAGTCGAGCTTTTGAATTGTATAGGCTAGTTCTGTACGTTCTGTCAGTTGCCTGTAAACACCAATCGGACTTCTTTTATCAGTAAGACTTATAGCTTATCTATCGTATTCGTTGTCAGACACTTGTGTTATTTTAACCCTCCAATTCCATCCGGATGGATGGATCTCTTTACCATTTCACCTGAAGCGACCTTCCACGACGTGCGTGGGCTGTGATTATAGTTGATGCCGTCTGCAATACGCCATGTGCATTGTGCACCTGCCAATCGTGTCCAAAATTGCACAGAGTCGCCGACGATGTTTTCTCTCCAGACCATAGGCCTAATTATTATTGTATCACGACTTCATCATTCAGCTCGTGTGCATCCACTGTTCATGCAGTCCAGGGTGATAATTGCGGGGGTGTGGGGTGGGGTTCGACACCACTAGTCTTTATTCGGGTGCCATCTATAGTAAAGTCCAGTGCTTTGCAACTCCAAGTCTGCGTAAATCAGCGTCTGACCGCAGCTATTTTTCTACAATTTCACACTGGTTGAGTCTTCAATAGTCTGACAATCAGGGCTGTAATCAAGGGTATACGCGGGTATACGGCGTATATATATACTTACCTCCGGGAAAAAACGTCATCGTATAGGCCTATACTCACCGCAGAAAACCAGGGTATGCGCGGGTATACAGCGTAGCCTATAGGCTACTCACCTCACAAAGAGCGTGTGGGTATACGCACGAAAGAGACAAAGGATGTTTAGCTGTATTTTTCACGAAATCCGGAGCGAATGACTAAAGAAAGGTCATCAACTTTTTCGGACGGGAAAATGGGTACATTTTTTGGCCGGTTGACTAAAAAAGGTCATCAGATTTTTTTGGACGGGGAAATGGGGAAATAATTTTTTGGGCGGATGACAGCCGTCAGAAATTTAGGACCCGAAAAAGTCGGGTTTTCTCCCGGTCAGCGTGTAGGCTATACTCACCTTAAAATTTACCAGTACAGCCCTGCTAGGCTAACAATATCGCTATAAGTAAAACAGTAACCTTTAACGTGTAACTTGTGTCTAATACGCTCGAACGGCCATCATGTCAAGTATGTCTTACTTAGTTAATAGGGCTCCTCATGCAGTGTGCCGAGAAGAGTTTCGTGCATTTTGGTGAGCAGGTCTACACTAGGCCTAGGCTATAGTTTTATGCCACGAGTCGGTCTTAGTAGGCTAAGTAATGGACACGCAGTGTTTAATCTAGTCCCCCTGCCTTAATTTTGTGTGGGGGCGAAGAATTCGGGTTTCTGGGGGAGAGGTCGGTTTTGTGGACCACTTTGTGATCGGTCATTTATTCCGACGACCTTTTTTAGTATTTCGATGTCAAGAATTTTCGAAATAGTAAAGACCAATTTCGCTGCTTTAAAACTGATGACTTAATTCTTGAGTCTTTTACCAAATTTTCGGATAAATATTTAATATATCACCATACAATTTTCGTGCATAAATAAATAGGCTACGTGGAAACATTAAGACATGTAAAAAATTTCTGGGATGGGGAATTGTTGCACATTATATTTTTCTGGAGTAACGATACTGCCCTCCCCCGAGACGTCTAGATTAAACACTGATGCACACGCAGAATACGTATGTCCACATCTTGTGAGTTGGCCAAATTGTCAACCTTGTAATAGACTCCCTATGGTCGTATGTTATTTGTCAACCGTGAAAGCAGTTGCCGTTCATAAGCGAACAGGAAAGGCAGTGTTGACTTCCAAGAATCAGGTCCTATGCTTAAGGACGGAAGTCCTGGATTCGATTCATGTATTATTCATTCATAAGTCTACAGGGTGGGCCAAAAAAAGTAATCCCCTATGGCTTTTTGTCAATATCTTGGCCAAAAATAGGAATTCAAATCCAGTTTTACGGGATTCAAGGTAATTCATATCTACGTACAATAGCCAAATTTCATCGCCATATGTGAAACAGAACAAAAGTTATATCACTTTTAGTGAGGCTACCCACCGTTTATTGACGATTCAAAAACGCGACGCAACAAAAAGTGGCAAAAAACCAATTTAATTATTCTGGCCAATATCTTGGCCGGAAGTAAGAATTTCGAAATGAAATTTTACAGGCTTAAAGACAATTCATATCTACACATGATGGCCAGATTTCAGCAAAAAAATTCAAACAGAATAACAGTTATGGCACTTTTAAGGAGGCCACCCACCGTTTGTTGACGATTCAAAGACGTAACGCACCAAAAAGTATCAAAAACACGATTTTATTCAGTCTCATCTCAAATAATTGTTATCAAATAGGCTTTGATAATGCCAGATGATCATTATTATTACTATTCAAAAAAGCAACAGGGTACCAGCGTAGTTGCACGTCACTGAGAAGTCACTTAGCAAGATGACAATCAAATTGGTAAATAAGATATCTGTCAGATTAATCAACAGGTCCATCAAGAAATTTGCAAAGAGACTCAAAAGAAGTTTTGGCACTGGTGTTGGGCACATTGAGCGCAAGTTGTGAATCACTATCTTTAGTTCAGTTCAAAACAGTTATTTGAGATATGACTTGATAAAATCGCGTTTTTGTTACTTTTTGTTGCATTACGTCTTTTAATCGTCAAAAACGGTGGGTGGCCTCACTAAAAGTGGTATAACTTTTGTTGTGTTTGAAATATTTTGTTGAAATCTAGCCATCATGTGTAAATATGAATTGTCTTTAAACCTGTAAAGATTAATTTTGAAATTCTTACTTCTGGCCATGATATTAGCAAAAAAACCTAATTTTTTTGCGTTTCGTTTTTGAATCGTCAAAAAACGGTGGGTGGCCTCACTAAAAGTGATATAACTTTTGTTCTGTTTGAAATATTTTGTTGAAATCTAGCCATCATGTGTAAATATGAATTGTCTTTAAACCTGTAAAGATTAATTTTGAAATTCTTACTTCTGGCCATGATATTAGCAAAAAACCTAATTGCCGTTCATAAGCGAACAGGAAAGGCAGTGTTGACTTTCAAGAATCAGGTCCTATGCTTAAGGACGGAAGTCCTGGATTCGATTCATGTATTATTATTGCGTTTCGTTTTTGAATCGTCAAAAAACGGTGGATGGCCTCACTAAAAGTGATATAACTTTTGCTCTGTTTGAAATATTTTGTTGTAATTTGACCATTGTACGTAGATATGAATTGCCTTTAAGACTGCAAAGTTTCATTTAAAAATTCGCATATTTGGCCAAGATATTGGCAAAAAATCGTAGGGGATTACTGTTTTTGGCCCACCCTGCATACTGCTCTGTAAGCTACTTGTGGGCAAGAAACCATAAACCAGATTATTACCCGTATTACACGAGATATATGAGCCTAAACGCCGGGAAAACATCCAACTGGATGCGCGCGGATGATGTTGTCGTAACGTTGAACTCTCAGAAATCCGCTGCGGCCGCATTAGCCTACGGATGTGAGCACAGGAAATCTTTCGCCTCTGCCGTGCCCTGGCGATAATCGTTGATCGTGAGGGGGGGGGGCAAAGGAGGGAACTTTCTCATCATATTTCGCGCATATATTACCAAAATAAATGTTCTGATTACTATGATTTTTGCAACACGATTTTCGATACATTCATTCATTCAGAGCATTAATTTATATAGCGCCCCTTCAAGAAACTACTCGGACTCCACTCGGAGCCGCTGCCAACCCAACCACGACCAAAGAAAAAAGACTTGAGAGACTTAATTGTAGAACCCAGCCGGATGGACCACAAGTAGAGAGCAAAGCGTAAGCGGGACTCGGGAGGTCATTCCAGACAGTATATAGGCCCCACTCAATTGCTATTATTATTATTTAACTAAATCTCTGATCATAATTTTTTCAAAAGTTGCCACGTTTACATGAAGCTCCATTCATAAACAACTTATTGGTTGGGATACGTGGCAGACCATCTAAGCGAAGGAGCAAGTGACGAGCGTGATCACGCCGTGATGCGATTGGCTTCATTCGACACTCCTCTCGTTAGTCCCTTGCTAACAATTTAAAACTCTCCTCCCCCATATTTTTGTGGACGGACGCCTATGAGTCAAGACGATTGCTTGGGCGACAACTATAGGCTGTATAGGCCTTATGGAGATGAACATTTGTTCAGGAATCTGCTTCTTTTGTCCCGTTTAAATTGCGACTATGCATGAAAACAAAGTCAACATGCGATGCGTTAGAAAAGCCTATTTAAGAGTCTAATGAGTGCATTTGCCGCATTGCATACTATTGCTTTCGCAAAGCTTTCCGTTGAAGTTCGTAGGCTTGCAGATTTCTGTGAACGGTCTTTTGCTCACCGTCTATACATGGAGAAATAGTGGATCAATTCCAATCTTTAAACAAACATGATGCTAAGTGGCTTTGGGTGGGGATGCGATGGATAAGTTTATTTAAGTTTCAACTGCCCTATTTACCCAGCAATTAGCAGAATTCGGTTTGTGTGGGTACGTGTGGGTTGATGGATGAGTTTATTTTAAGTTTTAACTGCTTTATTTGCCCAGCAATTAGCAGAAATCGACACCAAAACGTAAACGTGCAGTTGCACACAAAAAGTGCAGTTACACATGGATTTGTGCAATTGTAGAAGCATTTCTGTGCAGTTAAAAATAGTTTTAAAAGGCTTCGATCTGCTGAATAGCTCCCATGACCACGACTTGGCCTGCTGTGATTGTATAACTGACGTCGCCACTCAAGGCCGCAGCCAGGATTTGATTTGGGGGGAGGGTTTCTTCAGTTTCCACTCCGAAAAAATTGACGACTTTTTCATCCAGCCGAAATGTTCAAAATTTGTTTTACATTTTCCATTTCGGGGAGTGTTTTCATGGTTTTATTTCATGGTTATTACATCGTGTTCTCGTAAATGCATTCTATTATTTTTTACATTTTCCATTTCGGGGGGTGTTCAAGCACCCAAAACATCCCCTAGCTACGGCCTTGTGACGCCACTGCGTTGAACTATGAAATGCCTGAGTATACGGTACAGTACAAGACGTCATCGGCCTCAGAAGCAATTTATAGGATGCAATGTAAGTGGGCTAATGTAGCCTATACCAGAGCACTCGTCTTAAGAACATCTTCCAGCCGATCTATCAGGTGGAAAGGTGTCTCAATGCAGAAATGAAACTGAAAGAACTTCAGCAGACTATAATAAAGGTAAATTACTCGATAACGATGGTCCAACAACATATATTTTGGTTCCATGCGACTGCGCTACCGATGCAATTCTTGAAAAACTCACAACTATAATCTTCTGCTAAAGACATCACTGCAAGTCCGCTAAGTGGCAATCATCAACGTGCCGCGAAAGTGTCTGTTTTGAGAAGCCATTAGGCCCACTTTTTAAATGGCCTACGAAGTGCATTCCGCTGTACAGAGCAGAGGTGGACGGAGAAGGGGGGGGGGGTCAGAGAAGAGGGAGAAGGGATGGAGGGAGAGCAGAGGGAGGAGGAGGTGCGAGATGAGTCTTGCAGAATTGGCGCCAATCGTTCGGTGGCCGGAAGTGTCAGTGGCGGTGTCGATGTCGTCGTGCTGTCAGCGCTGTCGTCGCCAGGTGTCGGGCGTCAGTGGCAGTCGTCGGTGTCAGAGCGTTACATAGTTGATGACTGCCTGTCAGACTTGCAAATCGCCTCGTCAACGGCTGCAACTCTTTCCTTCCTTTCTCCCACTCTTCTTCCATCTCTCCATTTACATCTTCCTGTCTCCGCCTCTTCCTCTGTAGTAGTCATCGTCGTTGTCGTCATTGCAATCATCATCATCATTATCATCATCATCATCATCATCATCATCATCATCATCATCATCATCATCATCATCATCATCATCATCATCATCATCATCATCATCATCATCATCATCATCATCATCATCATCATCATCATCATCATCATCATCGTCATCGTCATCGTCATCGTCATCGTCATCGTCATCGTCGTCGTCGTCGTCGTCGTCGTCATAGTCGTCGTCGTCATCGTCATCGTCATCGTCATCATCGTCGTCGTCGTCGTCGTTGTCATCATCATCATCATCATCATCGTTGTCGTCGTCATCATCATCATCATCATCATCATCATCATCATAATCATCATCATCATCATCATCATCATCATCATCATCATCATCATCATCATCATCACCATCACCATCATCCTCGTCGTCGTCGTCGTCATCGTCATCATCATCATCATCATCATCATCATCACCATCAGGTTCACTTCTTTGGCTACATTCATGTCTATTTTGTTTGCATAAATCTAAGCTACACTGGATGAATGAAGACGTCCAGGTCGTTCAGCAAGTAGGTTAACCTCGCCATTTTTGCGGACAACAAAATCAGAATTCACAAAATTGAATTTTTTTGACCTAAGCAAACAATGGGGCCTCTTCATAACTTTCGTGTGCCGATAAAAATAAACAGGAAGGCGGGAAAAGGCATTTCCAAGTGGATGAGTAAATCTTAAAAAAAATAAAAGTAATCAATTTTTATGCGGCGACTAGCGACATTTTTCAGAAAACTTAGGAAACATTTCTGCTAAATGACTTTAGAAAAGTCATCAGTTTTTTTTGTCGCCGAATCGCCACATTTTGGAGGTAAATTTTCTGACGCCGAGAATTTTCGCCAAAAAGATCCGTACTAGAAAAACTTCCTGGTTGTGCAGTTCTACAAATTTATTTGTAAAAGCCCTGATTTCGATGGCTTTCACTCAATTTGATACACCATACATCCTTCTAGAATATAGGCCTAGACCCATAGGTGCAATCACGTCCTACAAGTTGGGGGGACCAAATGAATCACGTCCTAAAAGTTGGGGGGGGCATAATGATAAAGTCAATGAGACCACTCAAAAGTTGGGGGGACGCGTCCCGTGGGTCCCATAGGGTGGTTGCGCCTATGCCTAGATCCACCGTCTAGACACCGTCGCAATATTGCGAGGCTATTCCTGGCTGCAGGGAGAGAATAAACTGTTTAATTACAGATTTATGTAATATATTTCGTACGATACTGTTCCATAATTTTTCTCAGAATCAATCACGAAAGGCTAATGGCTCACTTAGCCTGACACCAAAGAGCATCCCATATAAAATCAGCGCGGTGTTCGCACGCGTCATTGCATCCATTATATATAGCCCTACTTTAAATGCATGACAAATTCTGGATGCTTTGGATAACAGCCACCAGGGATGCCACTCATAGCTTTTCCACCTATATCTAGGTTTTTCGGTCCTGTCTAGGTTTCTATGTTTTTTTCTGTCAGGATCTAGGTTTTTTTTCTCACGGTGGTTTTTCGACCTTTTACATACACATTTATTTTCTTAAAGTGAAAATGCACAAAAGACGTGAAAAATCGAAAATTTTGCGAATTTTGATCAAAAATCTTAAATTTTGGAGCGAAAAACTAAAAAAGGTCATCAGAAATTTTACGGGAAAGAAAAGAGAGCAACTTTTAATCATCGGACGGCTAAAAAAGGTTGTCAGAAATTTCAAACCGGAAAATTGGGAAAATCTATGTATTTTACATGGAAATCGTCAATCTAACCTTTTCGAGCCTTTTTTCGACCGGATCTGACCTTTTTTCAAAATCGAGAGTGGCATCCCTGACAGCCACCACTTCTCTTAAGTGTCGCTTTGAATAATCTAAAGCATTCTACACGATGCATGCATCACGACATTCTGAAAAGATACAGAGCAGCATGACTTGAATGACTTTCGTATTAATTTTCTTAAGAAAACAAAAGACAATGAATTTTATACAAAGGCACATTTCACTGGAATCAAAATATCATCTGTGGTGTAGACCTACAGATTTCAAAAAACTTTGTGGAAATCTAAGATTTGCACAAAGTTTTTTTATTACACACGATGCCATTCTTCATAAACGCAACTGATATTTTTAGCACTTTTCGATGCAGGTAAGTACCGTGCATCGTGCTGCGCTATATAATTACCTTACCTTAGACATTATTACACATGTAGGCTAAGTCCTTCCCGTGCAGGACTACACATCGGACAACGCATGTCTGCTTTGTTTCTGTTGCTAAAGTTGTTTTACCAGAGTGGGATGAAAGCCAACTGCAGAACCCTCCTCCTTTATCCTGGCTTAATTGGGATCGACAGACACTGACCATGCACTCCTAGGGGTAGCCTGTGACGGAATCAATTAATCTAAATTTATATATTTATATTGAATAAAACTAGCTGCGCAATGGTTTTGAGCTACATGTAGTCCATATCTGTCCAATCACACCTTAAGCCTTCATGATTCCTGTACGTCTTAACACCTGCACGTATACAGGTTACTGTGTGTGTGTACATGCATGTGTGGGCGTGTGTGTACATGCTAACATGCGTGTGTGTATGTGTGTGTGTATGTGTGTATGTGTGCGTGTGTGTGTGTATGTGTGCCCGCAGTTATGATGCATCTCCAACTGCATGGCTTGTGGCTGACTGCCAGCAATGATGACTTTGCCTTTCCTTATCCGTTGCTTGTGCATATTATGTGGCTTCCTGGAATCGTTATCTGTTTTCTGAGAATGATTCGAACTTGCAGAGAGGCGTATACATAGGACGAATTATTATGCATGGAAATCCATCCAGATGATGCCATTTACGTGACAGACTGTTGCTACCCATCGTGAGAGCAGCCCAGCCTTCAAACGAATGATTTTCGCTCTTAGTTATTGATTCTAAGACTTATTCAGTAATGGCCGATCAAGACGCGATGGGTAGGGCGTCGAACGTGTGTAAATATATAGCAGCTTCAGCATACTTGCAATAGGCCTATATAGGCGAATTCCACAAGTAAACGTTAGCAATAAATTCGTTGCCAATCGGACTCGAAACATTTTACCCTCATTCCGCATAATTATTCGCCTCTCCTACCCGTCTCATCAGACCTTGACATTGCGCCAACTGCAATATCTATAAATAGCCGCAAACATCAAACGACCGATATCACGTGACAATGACCTGTGTTCGCCTTTTAGGCTATTCCCTGAATTTGAAGACGTTGAAGTCAGCGAATGGCTTGTTGCTGTTTACGACACAATGTCATTACAAAGATGACCAGTGTCGCCCTCCTCCTTTATCCAGGCTTGGGACTGGCGCTCAGTGAATAGCCGCGGTTGCGGACTTAATATTATGCGAAGGCGTTTAACCCCACAGCAGAAGCGACTAAGTCGTAGCAAGACGTTGCCATTTGCTTTTAATGAACAAACGGTTTCGCGTGTTTTACGATAATGGCGGCGACGACGTCACAAACCGCATTACGTCACGGTCGCGTCATAAACGCGTCGTTTCTTGGAAAGCTGCCGAGCCATGGATCAAAGATGTCGACGGTTGAATGGATGGATAGAGGGATGGACGGATGGATGGATGGACAGAGGGATGGACGGATGGATGGATGGACAGAGGGATGGACGGATGGATGGATGGATGGAGGGATGGACGAATGGACGGATGGATGGATGGACAGAGGGATGGACGGATGGATGGATGGATGGATGGACGGACAGACGGATGGATGGATGGATAGAGGAAAGAATGGATGGATGAATGTTTCGCAGAGAAGCGCTTTCGTGGCGGTAAAGGATTTTTGTATACTTTCTGAGTTCGATTGATGCGAGGGATTTAATATGTCTCGGCTTGACGGGTGTGTATACATGTATACGTGTATACATACGCGTGTATACATTTCGCTGCGTGATAGGTCGTTTTCCAACGGACGAGCTTATGAATAGCGATTTGGCAATAGCGATTTCTTACAAAGTCACGAGACATGCATCTCAAGAACCGGACGATGCAAGTATTTCTGTTCTGACTGCAGCATTAGAACACGACTCTAGTAAGGGCAGCGGCAAAACTGTAGTATCGGGGACCGGCATACAGTATATAATATTATCATATCGTATATATATAGTTAGATAATGTATGCCAGCTACTCTGCTCGGTATGGGAATAGTTTGTACAGACATGTCGTCCCAAATATCAGAGCTGGTATACACACAGACCCCTACGTAGAAGTTTAGGATAACAATTATATAATTACAGGCTTATAAGCTTGCAAGTGTAAACGCATAACGCTCTAAAAAACGTATTTTGCTGTATTGCACCGCGTAGGCCTACTTGATACTTGCTGCAATAACGAATGAAGAAATGATTCTTATGACGTAAAACGGACAGTGACGTCATAATTCAGTTGCCTAGGTTACCGCGTTGCCCAATTGGAAGGGAACACTCACCCAGAAGGTGATAAAAGAAAGCGCCTTTGCCTGTATCGCGTCTTAAATGATCGCCCTGGAAAATACCTGGCAGGGGGCTTTACAATACCTGCCAGGGACCCGATTCATCGGGCTTCGTTATATCTCGAGTCTCGAGATATAACGAACTTCGATGGATCGGGGGATTATACACGGGTCAATCGACCAGTGTACCGACCTACGCTGGATGGTCGACTGGTCGGTCCACTAGTTGACTGGTTAGTCAACCAGTTGGTCAACTGGTCGACCAAATCGACCGAGATGCCCAATCTTTGGAAAACTTACTTCCAAAGTCGAATTTCACAGTGAAAACAGTTCATCGTGGAGTTATTTAGTTTTTATCACTCTTTCCATCGCCATACGTTAATTTTAGTCTTTGAATTAATATACTGTTAAAATGTACACATTTTAAACCGTTGGCAGTTGCATGGGATCTGACTATACCAGACCATACTGCAGGGAACTTAAAGCGTCGAGTTAACCATCTCTCAGTCTTCATCTGAAAGCTCTTTTCCATATAGGCCTAAGAAGGCTAAGATGAGCATCATGATGGAGGTTGTTTTTGTCACTGCTTGGGGTGATAGTCTATGGCAGCATGGGCGCCCGCACATAGGGGCAAGAGGGGGCACTTGCCCCCCCTGGAAAATTGAAACCCATTTTTCTCACTACTACTTTTGGGGCTTATAACAAATTTCTTCGCATTAGAGAATTAAAAACATACTTTTAACTAATACTTTTCGATTTTTTAAATAAATTTCTTTGCAAAAAGAAACAATTCATATTAGAAATTTTAAAAAGTGAAACTGAGAAATTTACATCAAGAAACCTGTATGAAAAATAGCCATGCAAGTTCGTAACTCCCTGCTTTGCCTTTTTTACCGCTTGCTACAATTTTTTTAGCCTTGACCATCGTGGCTTGCCCCCTCCTGCAAAAATTTCTGCGGGCGCCCATGTATGGCAATGCTGTCCAACCCCTCGACCCGCATGCAGCCCACCGAGTCATTTCAAGTGGCGCCCCTGAACTCAATTGAATTTTTGCACTTTGTCTAAAATTGAAGTAGAGGACAAAGTCATTGGTCGACTTGAACGCTCATCTGTTATTGATATTGTAACATTTGTAAAGGTCGCCTGTGTTTGGACTATAGGCCTACTACTGGAACGATCAATCGGACAATTAATTTCTTCTGTTTATCCCTGCAGGGAGTTAGGTCCTCGTAGTCTATGCAGCGAATGACACATGACTTCTGGTTTTAACTACTTTTATTTCTGTATACTCAACTATATACTGGCCTCGCAAACCGCCCCAATCCTTTACTTCTAGTCAGATCATAATAATGTGCAGGCACGTCTGAAAGTGGTTGCGACCGTTCGTTTCGAAAGATATCCAGTTCTGTTACTGAAGGTTGGAAGGAAACAATCGATAAGAGTTCCTATAGGACCGACGAATGGCGAAGTCTTGGACTCTTTCTCGACCGACGACCATGACTGCTCTTTAGACAAAAGTCACGCGTCAGCGACTCTTTGCAATGGTCAAAGTAGGAAGATGAAGACCCGTCTTAGCGATAAAGTGGGACTCACCTGGTCACCTGGTGCCGTCAGCTCTTGGAGCTCTGGCGACAGTCATGATGTATCCTCTCCATTGTCTAGTGGGACTAAGCCAACGAAACTGGCTGCGCGTCGAAGTGAAGAGCAGAGTAAGTCAAACTGACTGGGCGACGAATTGAAAAACGAACCAAATGCAAGACAGGGATAAATGCTATCCTTTTTGTGCTAAAACCAGCTGAACTATCAAAAAGCATCAGCGGCGCCCGCAGGCGTGCGCACGTACGCAAGTGCGTACAGCGCGATGACTAAAAAAAGGTCATCAGTTTTTTGGCGGATAGAAAAGGTATGTTTTTGGAAAATTCTAGGTTGATGACTAAAAAAAAGGTCATCAGTTTTTTCGGCGGATAGAAAAGGCACCCTAACGAAAATTTTTCCCTCTTCGCCCCTCCATAGAAAATTTCTGTGCGTACAAGAAAAAATCCTGCGGGCGCCGCAGTAAAGCATTCCAAATATAGAATGTGTGGGCTATGCATGCTATATATTCAGTAGTAGGCTATAGCATTCATTTGGCATCAGTATCAATCCATAATAAATTTCAATACAGCGAATATCCTATAATTTTTAGCTGTTGCTTTTGAGTTTATTGTTTTTTTAAATTATTGTTTCTACGGCCCGTGCATGGTGCCAAAGAGGTTGGACAGCTGCACTGGTCAATGGTCAATGGCATTTCTGGTCAATGGTATTTCTGGTCAATGGTATTTCTGGTCAATGGTATTTCTGGTCAATGGTATTTCTGGTCAATGGTATTTCTGGTCGTTGGTATTTCATCGCTGGGTTGTCAGTTAAGACTGAGAAAAAGCGGAATTTAAGAGTATTGAGTTTAAGTGAAAACGCTTGCAGGTCCGTTGAGAAAAAATCGATTCGGAAGCAGCAACTGACGGTGGAATTAATGCTATAGTTGTTGATCACAAACATGACGACGGAGATAACTTTGGACGCAAATACAGGCGTAAACGAAGACGATCGAGAGAGATATTTAGAGAGACAAATGCGCGGACGCAGTCAGAAGACAAACAAACGCAGACAATCATCTACAAACATGCCCCTACACACACACCGACACACACACACACACGCGCGCGCGCGCACACACACATGCGCCTACACAAACCTACCACACAAACATATATATATATACATGTATATATTTGTATATACAATACACATAATTCTACAGAGAGAAAGAGAGAGAGAGAGAGAGAGAGAGAGAGAGAGAGAGAGAGAGAGAGAGAGAGAGAGAGAGAATGACGCGTGTTATTCTGGTGAAATCGAACCTTGCGCTACATAAAATGTGAATCTGCCGCTTTAATTATTGCTGCTGTCGTCGTCAGGTGTCGCTAGACATGTCATTTTGACCTCAGCCGCATTTCATTATATAGCGCCGTATTAATTCATCGTGCGATTGGCAAGGCGCCGCTTCGTCTAAATCGTGGGGAGCCCGAAGCCTGAGTCTTCAGTTCGACAGTTTTAGGACTAACTGGTTAGTACAGAGGTTCCCAAACTTCTCTGTCTCGGGACCCACTTGGGAATATTTTTTCTGTCTCGGGACCCACTAAAGTGACTAAACAAAATTAGGTACAGAGTACTAAACTAACACTAACTAAGGATTGCTTCATAAATCGGGATTAAGATATGCTGATTTACATCCAGCATTTAGAAATTACCACATTTAAAACAGTAAAATTTAACTTAAGGAAAAAGCCAACATTTATTGCAATGCAAGCAACTGTTATATCAATGTAACAGTAACCAATCGTTAAATTTAAACTTTAAGTTTAAAGAATCAATGTGAAGGATGGGCCTGCATGTAACTCATAAGTAAGTCAATGCGTGGTTTAAAAGAAGTCAGACACAGCCTCATGTCATGATCTGTGCACAGCCTGTTCCTGTATTTTGTTTTCATTGCCGTAAATGCTGAAAATCCAGTCTAACACAAGTATGTGGTTGAAAACGGCAACAACACTGACAAAGCAATATCAGAGAGTTCGGGAAATACAGTTGCAGCTCATTAAGCCAAAAAATAGAAAGACTGCTCTCTGAGAACTTTTCCTTCAGCGTTCCATCACAGGAAAGTTCCATAGGCTGGGCTTCGTTTGCAGCACACAAAGTAACTTTATTGATATCTGCTTGAAATTGAAAAGGATTAGGGATCCAAGCATTTTGTTCCAGTTGTGCCTTGTTTTCTGCTGAGAAATAATGGACAAATTTTTCATGTATCAATCCCAGATGAATCGAAATTGTATTTTTGAGACTGACTTGAGTGACACTATCATCGAAATTCTCCTGAGATAAAATAAATTATGACGTTTGAAGGTTACTGGAATAAATACTGAAATTAACAGAGAAATAAGAAGAACTTTCGCGACCCACTTGCCAAAGCTCTGCGACCCACTTTTGGGTCGCGACCCACAGTTTGGGAAACGCTGGGTTAGTACATACGGGGTGAGCCATAAAAGGACCCCTAAGAGGTTTTTGCCAATATCTTGGCCAGAAGTATAAATTCCTGAATTAAATTCTACAGGCTTAAAGGCAATTCATATTTACGGACAATGGCCAAATTTCACCCAAACATTTCAAACAGGAAAAAAGTTACTTCAGTGTTAGCGAATCCGCCCATTTTTTGACGATTAAAAAACATAGCGCTGTAAAATTTAAATTTGAATTTCTACTTCTGGCCAATATAATTAGAGAAAACTTTAGTTGGGGGTCTCTTTTATGGCCCACCCTGTAGGTTAACCGAACGCCTTCACTGCAACGCTCATGCATCTCGTATAGGCAATGCATCAGGCCAATCAAATAGGGCGATGACTGATGGTCAATGATTGATTGATTGATTGATCGATCGAATGATTGATTGATCATTCAACCGTGCCGTTTCAATTTTACTTATTCACTAATTCAAACAACCATTCTTTTACTCTCATATTCACCTATTAATGTATCGCCTTATAGTAAGTTAGTATAGTACATGTACCTCTTCAGAATATTATATTCTCTTAATGTAGAAGCGCTTCTGTCAACATCATGGTGAAACTGTTTTCACTGTTGATGAATCTTGCACGGAAGGGCATCATGCCAAGTCAGCGACTCAAATACCGAGAGAACGTCTAGATTACACGCTGGGACTGGAGGAGTGTGTTATTTAGACGTCAGCTGGAGAGTTCCATGTAGAGTAAAGAGCTATTCCCTGGTAGAATTAAGACATGATAAAATGAGATGATACAATACTAAAAAGAGGTCATCAGAAAAGAGACCACAATGGTAACAAAAACCGTCCACTGTTCAGCGCCATGGCACGCGCCCCCTCCAAACGCTGGTTTGTCCTCCCAGAAACCTTGATTTCCCCAATCAGGAGAGAACTAGCATTAACCCTGCCCCTCCATCCACACAGCTGCTGCCTCAGATGCACTGGCTCCATATCACTCAGTTTTATATAGCGCCGTTGGAGAATATCTACGTACCATAAATAGACGCATGAAAAGACTGATTCACAGATATTTTGTCGCCGTTATATATAAACCATCTTAAAAATGTAAGCGTCTCGAATAATTCTTGTTCTGGTCATAAATCAAGAGACTGGGGAGGGGGTTTGTAGCAACTGAACCCACGTCGTCGTCATCATCATGACTTCTATGACGGATGATGCAGCGTCGTGTGCGCATGTGCGGCAGCCACGGATGATTAGATATTCGATACGAGATTCGCCATCTCCACTTTATACTGCGCCCGATTATAAACGCCGCAATCTGCCAAGATGACAGCTGTCCAATATTTGGAAAAGCACGAATTACATCGCATATATAAATACGCCGTATTTAGATACATGTGTATATGTATAAATGTGGGGCGCGGTGGTGTAGTGGTGGCGTCGTTGCCTTGAAGCCGGAAGGTTCGAGGTTCGAATCCACCTCGCCGCGTAAGGACCTTGGGCAAGTCCTTCACTCACAATTGCTCAGCGCTTCGGCGTGAAACTCCGATGCAGTGTCCGCTCTGCATTCGGGAGCGCCTCTGAGTAGAGAGAGCTTGAAGGAGCGCTATAACAAGTGCACATACAAACAAACATAACATAATATCCCTTCATATATATATATATATCATGTGCAAATTGTGCATGATTGTTTAAATATATACAGTATTGAAAACTAAGTATAGAGCTATAAAAAATTGAAAACATATATGATCATATATATATATATATATATATATATTACACACATGTATATTACATATACATGTATATATATATATACGTGTGCATAGATTTGACATACATGGACGTATGGTATTATACGATAAAATATTCTTATCTTATCTGCAAAAATTTCTTATAATACACCCATCCTCATGCATAATGGCTATATTTACATTGTACATGCATAGGCCTATAACTACTGTCAGCCTCATCTAAGATATATAAATATATATACATGTATATATATACATGTGTATATAAATACACATGTATATGCGCATATAGTTGATGCCGGGTACTAATTACGCCTCCTGTGTTGGCAGTGTTGCTATACGTCCGCAAGATGCTGCTCCTCGGATCATCTTCTGAATACACTGAACTGATGTCATCCATTGATACGGATGGACGGCTGCTGCTGCTGCTGCTGCTGCTGTCAGGATGCTGATGGCGCATGGTTGAGGTGATGCTGTGGCTTCTGCCTCTGCAGTCTCTCTCTTCTGTTTCGGTCTTCGACGCTTCATGCAAATTGGTTTTTCCAATGACAATCAATCGCTCCAACTCCTCCTCCTCCTCCTCCTCCTCCTCCTCCTCCTCCTCCTCCTCCTCCTCCTCCTCCTCCTCCTCCACTTCCTTCTCTTCCTTGCCTGTCCTTTCCTTCCGGTTCCTTTTCTTCCTCCTCTTATTCTTCCTCCACCTTATCTTCCTTCTACTGTATATTCTCAGTCCGCTTTCTCCTTCCATGTTTTCTTCCCTCCTCTTCCTCCCCTGCCTGTTCTTTCCTCTTCCTCCACGTATTCTCCTTTTCACACCACTCTCCTTCCTCGTTCTCCTTAAATGCTTGTCTCCTCCTCCTCTTACTCTTCCTCTTCCATCTTCTCCTCCTCCTCTTCCTTTTCCTCCTGTTTCTTCTCCTCTGCTTTCCATCCTACGCTTTCGATTTTTTCTTGTCTTCTGCCATCCTTCCTGACCATATATTGCTACTGCCACAAATATTTCTTCAAACTCATTCCACCACTCCTCCCACTCCTCCTCTTCCTCTTCCTCTTCAGCCTCGATTTGTTAAAAATTCGTTTAGACCTATAATTAAAAAGCACAGATAACACTGCACTCGTCATTTCTTAGCGACAAATTATTCCGCTCCAAGTTATCGCAACTGGCAAAGCATCATGAATCGCATGCATGAAGCCAGGTGCAAGAGATAAGCATGTGAACCGTGCAGACTATGACCCTTTCAAGCAACATATCATTAAAATCATAATGCACATAGTCTAATAGACCTATTTCATTTGTAGACGAGCTCAACGAATAACAAGAAGACGAGATTTGATTAGATTGGGGATTAGATTTAGATTGGATTCATGTAACAAATCTGTGCGCTGCTTGCATTCTTGGTGGCGCCCTAGGGGTATACATGAGGCTGAGTGTGTTTGGTCGTCCGGTCTCGGACATATACATGTATCTGGCCGTCGAGCCATTCGTTCTTTTGCTAATAATGGGAAACGTCTGGTTTCCCTGCGCCAGAACCTCAACAAGGCAGCGTCGCGCATTCTCGAATGTTGGCCCATTCACTTGGAATGGACTTCCGTTGGAGATGCGCCTACTCTCTAGAAATAATGTCAATACTTTATACAAGTTGCTGAAGTCTAATATATGTTTCCGTGGTTTGGCTGGGAGCGCTTCAGAGCAGTGCGAGAATTGTGGAAAAATAACGGGGGTTTGAACTATGATCCACTTGGATTTGAGGTGCGAAAAGCAGACTTTACTACGAGGATCCAAGAAAGAGGGTGGGTGGGGGGGATGTTAAAACTTCCAACCCGCAATTCTCGCCATGTTTCTGAATGGGTATATCTTGAATGGGCGCTAAATAAATTTTTGAAATGAATGAATGAATGAACGAATTTGGTGCAAACGGGATTGGAGATTCTGAGACCATGGGCGGAGTTTATCAGGGGCTAATGAGGGGGGGGGGTAGGAGACCCAGATTCATTTTTTTCTACCGTGTAAATGGTTTCTTTTCCCCGGCTTAGTCCCCCACAAGAAGGCTTTAGCCCCTCCAAGAACGGAAACCAAACTCCGCCCATGTCTGAGACGACCCTAAATTAGCGAGTTCTGATTCCTGCGCTGAACGACCTTAAATCAATCGTACAACCTGCGTGCAGCCTACACACGTTGTCCGTCTCTTGTTAGCGGTGAGTACCGTTTAAATACGTGTCTTTGTCATGGTGTGTATGCGTGTAGCGTCAAGCACCCTACCACATTATCACCAGAGGGAAATAGCCATCGGGGGCAATAAGATACGAACCGAATTCTGCCCCTTGCATGCACTGTGGGGGAAGAGGAGGCAAACTGGTCGCTTGAAGAGCATGGAACCTTGTGCTATCTTCGTATAGATCTGCACAATATTAATACAATGGCCATGAGTTTGCAGGTTAGTGTGTTGGCGTGTGGTGGCGGGGGTCAAGGGTCCGTGTAAAAGATGAGCGAGGTAATAACCTGGGAAGCGATGACTACATAAAAATTTAATACACATTCCATCGGCATCAAAAGTGATGCATATACATTGCTGTGGACTCACACCCACAGCACACCAAATAATATGTCCTCTCTCTGTGTGTGTCTCTCTCTCTGTCTCTCTGCCTGTCTATCTGCTTGTCTCTCTGTGTACATGTCTCTCTCCCTCTGCCGTTGCATTTCGCTTGCTTGTTCTCTGTCTCCTCCCCCATCTCTCGCTGGCTGGCACGCACGACCATACACTACGGTAATACACGAACGCCTTATGTTTCAATGTCGTATATGTCGTAGATTCAAAAGGCTGAAACAGACAGACAGACAGACGGACAGACGGACAGACGGACAGACGGACAGACGGACAGACAGACGGACGGACAGACGGACAGACAGACGGACAGACAGACTGACAGACAGACAGACAGACAGACGGACGGACGGACGGGCAGACGGACGAACAGACATACAGGCAGACAGACAGACAGACTGACATACCCGGACTATGACGCGAAGCTCTTATCACTGTTGTCGTCATCATCGTCATCGTCATCGTCATCATCATCATCATGCCGTTTAGGAACGATGGTGGGTGGCCGTTGTCCTGGAATTGCGGTCTAGAAGGAAGTGGTGGGAATAGCTGCAGGAAATTCTTAGTAGTAGTTGTAGCAGGTGTGCTAATGGTGGGCAGCAGCGGTGGGCAGTAATGGTGGATGGCGGCGATGGTGGCCGTGGTGTTCAGAAATGGTGGCGATCATGGTGGGTGGCAATGGTTGTGGTTGTGGTGTTGTGATGGCAATGGTTGAGATATTGTGATGGCAATGGTCATGGTGTGTGGTAAAGTGGTGGTTGTGGTGTGTGGTAATGGTGGTTGTCGTGATGGGAGGTTAAGGCGGGCAGCTATGGTGTGGTGGGCTATTGGCTATTTTGTGGACGGCTATTGGAGCTTCTCTGATTTTTACACATTTACATAGTATAAGCTTATCGTTGACATTTACAAAGGCGCTATATCAGTGCCCCCGTAGACTATGATGCATGAATTACGTTTGAATGTAGAGGATAATGAATTCATAATTACATACGCAGCCTCTCATAGAACGTTGCGGCATTACATTTTATTTTGTGCATGTTTACATAACGACACGTAGGCCCTATAATCAAATTGATTCTTCGTATCGCTCGCTACCAGTGGCAGAATTTGATTATAGGGGTTGAATGATAATAAATGCACTGTGTGATTTATGCGTTCGAATAGTTCTCGAAATGATAGTAGACCTTGCCAGAGTAATATGCTTTAGAGAAGAGATAACTACAAAATGAAGGGGTTGAGAGCAGGGCTGTATACTGGCAAATTTCGAGGCGAGTACACGCTGACCTGGAGAAAAATCGACTTTTTCGGGCCCGAAATTTCTGACGACCTATTTTTCGTCATCAGGCCAGGCCAAAATCTTCAGGAAATGTCAGCAATTTCCCGTCCGACGAAACTGATGACCTTTTTTAGTCATGCACCCTCATTTACCCGCGTGTGCCCTGCATTTTACCGCGTATGCCCTGGTTTTCGGGAGGTGAGTATACGATGCCGTTTTTGCCGGAGATGAGTGCACGCTGTATAGTGTATACCCGCGTATGCCCTCGTGTACAGCTCTGGTTGAGAGAGAACAGCTCGAAGGGGAAGGAAACAGCAGAGAGAAGTAGAGATGCAAAGAGACACAGATACAGATAGAGATATGCAGACATGGATAGAAAGAAACCTGGAGAGAGAGAGATGATAATCTGATGTTTTCCGGTGACTCTGTTCGTCTTCGGTTGTGTGACTTGTGTCATGTGACATCTTGAGCTGCAGCGTAATCAAAATCATCAACCGCAATCTCTTTGATAATTAGTTTGACCGATCGACCAATGGTGTCATCTACTCGCCATTCTCTCCCCCTCTTCTTCTTCCTTCGTCTCCTCTGCCTCCTGTTCCTCCCCCTCCGCCTCATCTTCCTCTTCCTCCTCCTCCTCCCTCTCCTCCGCCTCCTTGTTCTGCGCCTCATCATCTTCCTCCTCCTCCTCTTTCTCTTCATCCTCCTTCTTCCTCCTCCTCATTTTCCTCCTCCTCCTTCTCCTCCGCCTCCTCCTTCTCATCCTCATCCTCATCTCCTTCTTCTTCTTCCTCCTCTTCCTCTTCCTCTCCCTCCTTTTCCTCTTCCACCTCATTTTCCTCCTCCTCCTCCTTCTCATCCCCATCTTCTCATTCCTCCTCTCCTCCTCCACTTCCTCCTCCTCCTTCTCTTTCTCCTCCTCCTACTCTTCAGTCTCATCCTCTCTATCTTCATCTCTTCATTTTCCCTCTCTGTCCTACTACTCCTCCTCCTCACCCTTCCTCTTCTCTACTTCCTCTTCTATCTTCCTCCACTTTATCCCTTCCTACTCCCCACTCCCTGCTCACCCCTCCCTTCATTCTCATCCTTCTCTTCCATTCCACCATTATCTTCCTCTTCTACCTTCTCCTCCTCTCCCACGGACATTCGTCCGACGAAAGTTGATTGGCCGTGTAGAGAGGTCACCGAGTACCGACGACCATTAGCCAAGAATGCCAATGCATGGTGGAGATGACTAAAGAGACGCATCGTCGTCGTCGTCATCGTCGTCGTCGTCGTCGTCATCGTTTCTAGATGATCCATACTTAGCTTTGAACGACTGCGGTGTAACTATGTATACTTCAGCCACACACCGTCCTTTGGTCTCCTCATTTGCATTCTGTTCTTTGGGCAGCTTGACATCGTTGCCAGAGCTATAATTATATGACATCGTTTTATCTTAAGATCATCTTTCGTCATCATCTATGCTCAGTTTTTGAAACTCGTCTGCAGCGACCTTTCCCTATGCCCGAGTTACGGCGCTATATAAATCATCTTGATACCCTGTACCTCACAGTGCTTACACACCTTCATTTGCGATGCAAGTCACTATTTATAATTACAATAATTTTGCAACCAAGTAATAAGAAGAATGGGCTTTCGTGTTCAGTTATCCACTTCATGGACTCAATTATGGCTGGCAACTCGGCGGCATACACTGATGATTCATCCAACAGTATGCACTGCTGCTGTGCAGCCGCGACTTTATATCTGCTCTGGATCCGTCAGTACCGATATATCAATTGGTTATTTATTTAACCAAAGTCCTTTGTTGTCATACGACGACGTTAAACTTTGGTTAAATAAATAATCAATTAATATATCGGTACTGACGGATCCAAAGCAGATATAAAGTCGCGGCTGCATAGCA